>PVKV010026291.1:0-28244 GCA_004027835.1 Alouatta palliata | reverse complement strand
GAATTCTGAGTTCTAACTTGATTGCACTGTGGTCTGAGAGACTGTTTGTTATGATTTCTGTTCTTTTGCATTTGCTGAGGAGTGATTTACTTCCAATTATGTGGTCAGTTTTAGAGTAGGTGTGATGTGGTGCTGAGAAGAATGTATATTCTGTGGATTTGGGGTGGAGAGTTCTGTAAATGTCTATTAGGTTTGCTTGGTCCAGGTCTGAGTTCAAGTCCTGGATATCCTTGTTAATTTTCTGTGTCGTTGATCTGTCTAATATTGACAATGGGGTGTTCAAGTCTCCCACTATTATTGTGTGGGAGTCTAAGTCTTTTTGTAAGTCATTAAGAACTTGCCTTATGTATCTGGGTGTTCCTGTATTGGGTGCGTATATATTTAGGATCATTAGCTCTTCTTGTTGCATTGATCCTTTTACCATTATGTAATATCCTTCTTTGTCTCTTTTGATCTTTGTTGGTTTAAAGTCTATTTTATTAGATATGAGAATTGCAACTCCTACTTTTTTTTGCTCTCCATTTGCTTGGTAAATCTTCCTCCATCCCTTTATTTTGAGCGTTTGTGTATCCTTGCATGTGAGATGGGTTTCCTGGATACAGCACACCAATGGGTTTTGGCTTTTTATCCAGTTTCCTCATCTGTGTCTTTTGATTGGGGCATTTAGCCCATTTACATTTAGGGTTAATATTGTTATGTGTGAATTTGATCCTGCCATTTTGATGCTAGCTGGCTGTTTTGCCTGTTAGTTGATGCAGTTTCTTCACTGTGTTGATGCTCCTTACCATTTGGTTCGTTTTTGGAGTGGCTGGTACTGGTTGTCCCTTTCTGTATTTAGTGCCTCTTTCAGGAGCTCTTGTAAAGCAGGCCTGGTGGTGATGAAATCTCTGAGTACTTGCTTGTTCGCAAAGGATTTTATTTTTCCTTCACTTATAAAGCTTAGTTTGGCTGCATATGAAATTCTGGGTTGAAAGTTCTTTTCTTTAAGGATGTTGAATATTGGCCCCCACTCTCTTCTGGCTTGTAGGGTTTCTGCTGAGAGATCTTCTGTGAGTCTGATGGAATTCCCTTTGTGGGTAACCTGACCTTTCTCTCTGGCTGCCCTTAGCATTTTCTCCTTCATTTCAACCCTGGTGAATCTGATGATTATGTGCCTTTCGGTTGCTCTTCTTGAGGAATACCTTTGTAGTGTTCTCTGTATTTCGTGGACTTAAGTATTGGCCTGCCTTGCTAGGTTGGGGAAGTTTTTTTGGATAATATCCTGAAGAATATTTTACAGCTTGGATTCATTGTCTCTGTCACATTCAGGTACACCTATCAAACGTAGATTAGGTCTTTTCACATAGTCCCATATTTCTTGGAGACTTTGTTTTTTCCTTTTTGCCCTTTTTTCTCTAATCTTGCCTTCTCATTTTATTTCATTGAGTTGATATTCAACCTCTGATATCCTTTCTTCTGCTTGGTCAATTTGGCTGTTGAAACTTGCATATGCTTCTCGAAGTTCTTGTGTTGTGTTTTTCAGCTCCATCAATTCACTTATGTTCCTAAGTTGTTTATTCTCGTTAGCATTTCATCAAATATTTTTTCAAGGTTCTTAGTTTCTTTGCATTGGGTTAGGACATGTTCTTTTAGCTCACAGAAGTTTCTTATTACCCATCTTCTGAAGCCTGATTCTGTCAATTCATCACACTCATTCTCCATCCAGTCTTCTTCCCTTGCTGGTGAGGAGTTGTGATCCCTTGTGGGAGGAGAGGCGTTCTTGTTTCGGGTGTTTTCATCCTATTTGTGCTGGTTTCTTCCCATCTTTGTCAATTTATCCACCTGTCATCTTTGTAGTTGTTTACTTTCAGATTGGGTCTCTGAGTGCACGTCCAGTTTGTTGATGATGAAGTTATTTCTTTCTGTTTGTTAGTTTTCCTTCTAAGAGACTAGCCCCTCTGCTGTAGGACTGCTGAGGTCCACTCCAGGCCCTGCTTGCTTGGGGATCACCTGCAGCAGCTGCATAACAGTGAGGGTTGCTGCCAGTTTCTTCTTCTGCTATCTTTCTCCCTGAAGGATACCTGCCAGATGTCAGTCTGAGCTCTCCTTTATCAGGAGACTCTTTGGATATACAGGGATCAGGGAGCTGCTTGAGGAGACAGTCTGTCCTTTATAGGAGCTCAAGTACTGAGCTGTGAGCTCCATTGTTCATTCAGAGCTGCTGGGCAGGTACGTTTAAGTCTGCTGCAGCAGAACTCATAAACCGCCCCCCTTTTTCTTCCCAGGTGCTCTGTCCCAAGGAATTAGGGCTTTATTTATGAGTTTCTGTTGTGCTGCTGCCTCATTTTCAGGGCCGTCCTGCCCAGCGAGGAGGCAGCCTAGTCACTGTCTGCCTGCAGAGGCTTTGCTGAGCTGCTGTGGGCTCCACCCAGCTGCTGTGTAACTTCCCTGTAATCCTGTTTATAAGGGTCTAGTAGAACTGCCTCAGCAATGGCAGCCCACCTCTATAATGGCGTACTCTCTCTGTAATGGCAGGCTGCCTCAGCAATGGTGGGCTGCCTCAGTAATGGCAAACTACCTCCGTAGTGGTGGACTGCCTCGGTAATGGCAGACGTCCCTCCCCCACAGAGCTGGACCGTCCTGGGTTCAGCTGTGCTTACTGTGAAACTCTCAACCCAGAGCGTTTGCAATTGCTGTTTTTTTTGTGGGGGTGGGACCAGCCGAGCCTGATCACCTGGCTACCTGGCTCCCTGCCTCAGAGCCTTTTCCTTTTTTTTTTTTTTTTAAGTTGAACGATCAACTGTCTCCCAGATGTGCTAGTCACTTGTTGAAAAGGCCCTGGGATCTGTGTGATTTCCTGTGCGGCGACCCACTGTGCTGCCAGCGCTGAGATTTGTGGTGCTTTTTTGCCCGGGAATCTCCTGGCCTGGCTCCCTGTTTCAGTCCCCTTTTTAATCAGATGAATGGGCCATTCCTGGAGCTCCAATTGCCAGCTAAAACGGAGCCCGGACTCGTGTATTTTGTATGGAGATCTGCCGAGCCGGGGCGCTGGCAAAACAGCCGTGCTGGCGAAAACAGCCTTGCTGGCGACCCCTGGGGCTCCTCCACCTGAAAATCTCCTGGTCTGTGGGCAATAAGAATCCGTCTGGAAATGCAGTGTCCACTCACCCTCCATACTTTCACTGGGATTTGCAATCCTGAGCTGCTCCTAATCAGCCATCTTTGATCCCTCCTTGCTGTTTCTTTTGATATAACACTCTTTTGCTAAAGTGTTTAGTTTTTTTTTTTTTTTTGTCGTTTTTTTAACTTACTTCTGTTCTCTGAGCAAATGCCACTTTATCAGAGGAGTCTTACTATAGCAACTTGTATGAAATACCATCCTGTAATTTTCTATTCTGCTTTACTATTTCTTTTCAAAACACTTATTGCATCTAATACATATTCATTTCTTTATACCTTTTGTCTGTCTCCCCAACACACAAATATAAGAGGCTAATGACATTGTTTTCACTTTGTTTTATTGCTATATCCTCAGTGCTTACAAAAGTGCATGGTGCATGCTAAATGTTAAAGGTGCTTGAATGATGTGTGAGTAAGTAAAATGAAAAGAGAATTATTTGGCACATGTGAAATGCTTCAATCCATGTAAAACAGTCTATAATGAGCTTTATGGGGTTTTTGGCGATTCTTTGCTAGTATAGATTTTTACTACATTTACAACATTTCTACAACTAATATCTCTCTACCATCTCTCTACAAAGACATTAAACTTGGTAAGTATATATGTGTGTGTGTATGTGTGTGTGTACACACACACATACACACACACATTATATCCATGAGAATTATCTGTTTAAAATTCTATGGGGGCTTTTAGAAAACACGATGTTTTATTTATTTATTTAATTTTTGGCTACATGGTTTTCCATTTGGGGCTGCTATTGATACCATTTTTCTCTTTCTGCATTTCTGAAGAATCTAATGGTTCAAGCTAAATTAGTCTTTTTTATTACTACCCTTTAATTTTGAAAATAATTTAGGTAGTTTCATTTGAACACTGCAGCATTTATCTACCACCTCACATTACAAAATTCTCTGATTCTCTCTGATTGGAAAACCCATATTAATTACAGTGTCACTGCCTATATGAAATTAACTCCAGTATATTATGATGTAATTGATAAAAGTCATAAAAATAAATTAACTGAAACTTTCTAAGCATTTCACTACTGTGTAAACATTCATTTTGAATTTCCTCTTTCTTGTGCTTGTGATTTTACTATTGTGGGCTCACATTTGTTGAAATTTTCTCTGTAGAAGTTCAAAGACACATTGAATTGGTGACCCACTTTCCCTCCACATAGGGAACATCATTCATACCCTATGTGTATATTAGGGTGTTAATCCAAGAAGATTTGTATTGTACTTTTCCTGGTACTTCCTGAAGTATTATCTCAACTGGATAATTTGGGATGTAAACATTGAGGCCCTAAACACACATAAGGATAACTAATGCCTCTGAAAACTAGAAAGGAGGGGAACTTTGTTTATTTGTCTTATATTCTACTATTAAGAGCCCACAGGAAACTATCTTTTAAGTTTACGATTTTCCTCAAGATATAGCTCTTCCTGTTCCCAGATTTTTGAGGTGTAGTTTCTCTTCCCAGCACTAGTCCAAGGCTTAGCTCATGGTCTTTCCTTTCTCCCTCTCTGTGCAGACTCTATATATGGAAGGCTTAATTACATCAGGATATTTTGGCAGTACTGCCACTTGCTTACTTTCCTGGGTTGGTATCCTTGCTTCATTGCTAATCTCAAAGGATTCTCTTGCTTTCTTGCAGTATTTTTCATTTCTTTAAATAAGAAACTTCTTTAAGTTTTTGCATGTCATATAGGCAGCAAATTTAGAAATCTCCAATCTAACATATTACTTTAGATAGAAACACCTTTTAATTTCCTCTTTAAAAACACTGTTTACTTATCAATTTGTGTATGATTCTCACTGATGAAATAAATTGAAGTTAATAATAAGTTAGAATAGTTGTGTCTTGGTTTCATTTTTTTTTTTAATAACATGAGTATTTCTTATCCAGGAAGAATGATGAGGAACGCTATGTGTTTCATGGCTCGTAATTGTAGAAAACTTTAATGAAAATTTGAATTGTTACCGTAACATTGATGGCAATTTTATTGAGAAAATAATTGTGACTGAGAATAAACTGGAATTCCAGAATAAACTGGAAAGAAATTTATAGATCGTGACTTTCAAATCAATTGTTCATTATAACCAGAGCCTTTGCTCTTTAAAACCTCTGGATTACATAATAATAGAACTCTGTGATAGACACAAAATAACGTTTACAGTTTTAAACATATATTTTCATACAATAGCTATCTATTACTACAGATTTGACACAACTTATGAGAAACACTTCAAAAATTACAAATTTTTTAATTCCTAGAGTAGGACCAATTGTGTCTTTCTAATTCTGTAAATTAGGTAAAATTAGCTTTCTTTGGATTCTTTTACAGCCTTTGAAATATGCTAATTTTTATTCCAGCAGTGAACCAAGGTTCTCAGATACTGACCTCTTATAGTTTTCATTTTAATTTTTTGCTCTATACAAAGATATTAAACTACAAGGAATAAGTTATAGTTACAATTAAAGTACTTTGTTAACTTAAAGGCGTGGTTAATGCCAGAATGACATTAACCTATGAACTTTGAAAGAACTGACAAGATAATGAAACTATAAATTTCTGAGAAAATACAAAAAATGTATGGTGTCATTTTAGAATCTCTTAATTATTATGTTTTGTATTCTAAAATATTGGTAAATTACTAATAGACAGTTTAAATTTTCTTAAATATTTGAACATATTTCTTAAACAGAAAGGTGCTTTGCTTTATAACAAGATTATTTTACTCTTTCAAAGATGATTCAGAATAATGAATATAAATTGCCTATAAAGGCAAATAGTGTCATGCATTTCATATCATCTATCTATCTATCTATCTACTTACCTACCTACCTACCTACCTACCTATCATCTATCACGTATCTCCCTGTCTCTTTATCTCTAACTATATAACTTCAGATATATTTGGGAAGTACAAAGATATTTTATACCACCCATTCATTTTTGACATTTTATTCATTTCACATATTTACACTTTTACATTCAGTTACACAAATCTTACTGGACTGGCAAGCCTAATTCTTTTGGAAAAATATGATGGGAAACAGTAAATGTACCAGTATTTTAAGAAAAAGTTGCATTAGTCAAACATTATTTCACTTCAAATTTTTGAAATTCATTGCAAAATCATGACAAAATTCTTTAGGACTAAGTTTTAACAAAAAGTCTAAAATTTATGCTAATTATTTATTCATATATATTTTCTACATGCTACTGTATGAAGCATTTCTCAAACATAGAGAAAAGTTGATTATAATGGCTCATTTTTTTCCATAAAATGAAACTTTATCAATATAGTTCTGGATCATTATTTTAGTATCATATTTAAAAATTATTTGCCTAACCTGAGGTCATAAATATTTTCTATGTTATAGGTTAGATAACGTGAAGTGATTTTCAAATATTGAACTAGCCTTGCATTCCTGGAAGAAACCTCATTATTTTACTCAATTTGTTAATATTTTGCTGAAGATTTTTGTGTCTTAGCTCATGAAGAATATTAGTCTATAGTTCTTGTCTCTCTCTCTCTGTTATTAATGTAATATTGACCTAAAAATGGTTTAGTAACTGTTTCCTTCTTTTCTGTTTCTTAGAAGAGATTGTGTAGAAGTGGTGTTATTTCTTCTTTAAATGGGTGACAATATTTTCTATTAAAATCATCTGGGCCTAAATATTTTATTTTTGTACAGGAGCTTTTGAAATATGAGTATAAATTATCTAGTAGTTATAATATTCTTCATGCAATAGCTTTCCTGTGCGTTTTCTATCTATAATCTCCTTAGAATTAGCCAGCTTCCTGGAGTCCTCTATTTGTTTCTTTTACCAGAAATCTGGGACTTTAGTTACCCCACTCTTCTGTATACTTCTGCAATTGTTTTGCATTCAAAGACAAGAAGTAGGAGAACAAAAAGAAAAAAAAATAAGCAAGTACGTTCACACTGTTTGCTTGGAGCCACAGTATCTCCAGAAGCAGAGAGAATGAGGGTTTTCCCGTAGAGTTATGGCTACTACAGGGGCCTGTCACAGCCAGTGCTGCTGTGACAGCATGAGATTGCCTAGGGGCTATAAATGAGAGATTAAATAGAGGAAAAGAGGTAAAAAATAAAAAGGGAGGGATTTATGCACTCCCTCAGAGTACTGAGTGTTTCCTTTCTTGATCCTCAGACCAGAACTAGAGGGCTTCTATGGCTCCATTTGTTCCAGTGCTTACTTCCAATTTTCAGGCTGTACTGAGGTTAGGTTAAGGAATATCAGAGAGAGAGAGAGAGAGAGAGAGAGAGAAAAAAAAAATACTATTTCAGATTCTGGTCGTCCTACCTGATATATTATTTACTTTTTCGTTCTCAAACTGCTGCCCTGTGCAATCTGTCCAAATTTATATCTTTATTTAGAAAGACAAGGTAAAATGTGTTTACTGTCCTGCCTGGTGTTAGAACTTTGCTCCTTTCAATCTGCTTCTGAGTTTACAGGAATTTCTCCCCTGTCTATTTTACTTTTGCTTTGTTGTTTTCATCTCTCCCGTATTCTATAGCTAACCCTGAAGCCTGTTTCCCTCACTGTTACCTCATTTCTGATGTTTCTCCCAGGCATATTGTCAATCCGGATTTTTCAATTTCTTTACGCTAATGGACATTCCACACTGATTTTTCACTTGGAAATAAGGTGCTCAAGTACACTTAAACTTGCTGGCAGTCCCGTATTCTCTGGGATAGAAGGAATAGCTGACAATTTCATATCCCATACTATTCTCTTGTTCCATTATTTCCAAAGAGAAGCAAAAAGAGAACATTCAGTAACAATTACTTTCTTATTTTGAAAACGAATTCCAAGATATTTTTGAGAAAACTTCTAAAGATCAAATTGTGCAATGTTATTATAGTTAAGTGTTTGTTAACCTTCGAGAAGGAAGGCATATAATTATTGGTATAATCCTGACTTTTTGAGTTTCATTTCTTCTTCTCTGCCATGGTTAGTTTGGATAATTTTATTAGTTTTATTTTATCAACTTAAAGTAGCCTCTCTGGACCCAAGATGTCAACTGCAAAGCATGAAAATATTTGCTGCACCGAGTCAAACTGGCTTTTATAACAGTTCCACTTTCATGGTAACTAATCTATTCCCATAATAACCCATTAATCCACTAACCCATCAATTTGTAAATCTATTAATATATTCATGAGGACAGAGCCCTCATGACCCAATCACCTCTTAAAGGCCCCGCCTCTTATACTGTTACATTGGAAACTAAGTTTCACCCTGAGTTTGGGAGGGAACAAACATTCAAACTATAGTATTGTTACTATCACAGAAAAATTCCCATGGTGATGCTTAACTCTCATATATATTTAGAATTCTAACCACATTTCACTGTAAGTATAAAGTTTGAGTATTTGTAACAAAAATAAAATTTTGTCACAGAATAATACTTTTCATAGCAGGCACTGCTGGGTCCATGGCATCACTGGTTAAAATATATTAAAATGCCTTTAAAATATAATCAGAATATAAGCCTAATCTACATAAGGCTTTGCTTTTGTTATGTGGTTCTCATCTCTTCCATATTCTACAGCTGTTCCTCAGACAAGAATTGGAGGGCTTCTACAGCTCTGTTTATTCCAGTGCTGACTTCCAGTTTTCAGGCTGTACTGAGATTAGGTTAATGTCATGATATTACACTTAAAGAATCACAGCAAAATAGTATATTAAAGTAATTCCAAACTTCTTTGCACTTCTTGAAGAAAATTAAATTGATCAAATTAATAAGCTAGAACAATTTTTCTTAAAGTTTACTTCTCCCCATAATCTCTTGTGAATATAAACTACCACAGCATGTAGTAGGTACTTAGGGAATATTAGCTACTTCCTGAGACCCCAAATTGAATAAGGTGATCCACAGTTTTTTTCAAAAACATGACTGGGCTAATTGGAAAAATTTAAGAGAAGTTAACAAAGAAACAATCATTTCTTTAGATTTAATTTTATTTAGTATATAAAATTACACTACCAGACACTTTTATAACTAAAAATTATTTCTTTAGTTCTTTGGAGAAATTATTTTTCAAAGTCATTACGTCTATATAACTATCTTGTCCGCTTATTGGTAAAATTATATTTGAAAACTTGTTCCTTTCTTGTTTGATGTCACTGATGGAAAATCTATGTAATTAAGCCTTTTGAGAGTTTAAAAATTACTTCTAACCAGCTAGTATATGTCTTACTAATAAATAATGAATATTTTATAACTATGTTTTTATTTATGCTTGCAGTTCCAGGAAATACAGAATTAACTTTTGTTCTTAATGCCAGTGATAACACTTGACCTATATTTTCTTATAATATTGTCTATACTTCCTTTTAAAAATATGACACTTGGCCGGGCGCGGTGGCTCACGCCTGTAATCCCAGCACTTTGGGAGGCCGAGGCGGGTAGATCACGAGGTCAAGAGATCGAGACCATTCTGGTCAACATGGTGAAACCCCGTCTCTACTAAAAATACAAAAAAAAATTAGCTGGGCATGGTGGCACGTGCCTGTAGTCCCAGCTACTCGGGAGGCTGAGGCAGGAGAATTGCTTGAACCCAGGAGGCGGAGGTTGCGGTGAGCCAAGATCGCGCCATTGCACTCCAGCCTGGGTAACAAGAGCGAAACTCCGTCTCCAAAAAAAAAAAAAATGACACTTGTTATTGGATAATTTAATGAGATTATCATATAATTATTAATATATATGCTTGTTTTGGAAATGAGTGGAAGCAATTAACTAGGCAATTAAAATTTTGTATAAAAGTAGATATAGAAATTATATTTAAGTTTTTATTATACTGCACTTAGCATTATTCTTTCTTTCTGTTCACATTTTTTGGCAATCTGTCACTCAACTTCTCAGTACTGAAACAGCATGCTGTTTAATAAGATAATGTGACTTATATGTTAAATTACATTATTTTTAGGATATTTTGTATGTCTAAAATTATGACTAAATTTTAATCATGAAATATTTGCTTCAAATGGATTTGTAACATGTAAGAAATACATTTATTCAATAGGTAATTGCATAAAATGTTAAAGATTAGAAGAAAACAAACTGATAAAGTTTTTGGACCAGGGCTATGTGAGGACATGACACCCAAAATATATGATACTTTTTAAAAAAGTATGAGTAGTACTTCATCAAATTTGAAACATTTGTGCTGTGAAAGACCCCATCAAAAGAATAAGAAGACAAGTTATTTACTACAGTTACAAATTTTCAAACCACATTGAACAAAGTTCTTATATGTAGACAATAAAAATAATGCTCAAAGTTAATTTGTAAAAAATATAATTATAAAGTGGGCAAAAATACTGAACAGATATTTCACTAGAAAAGAGATAAGAATGGCAAGTAAGCGCATACAAAGATGTTCAGCATCATCAGCTACTAGGGAAGTGCAAATTAAAACCACAGTGATTCATCACTAAACCACTCATTTGAACAGCAAGGAAAAGAATGTGTGTAATGGTTAATATTACGTGTCAACTTGACTAGATTGAGGAATTCCTCAATGGCTGCTGAAGTGTAGTTTCTGGCTATGTCTGTGAGCATGTTTCCAGTGAAGACTGATATATGAGTCAGTGAAGTGAGAAAAAAAGACCTGCCTTCAATGTGGGTGGGAACCGTTTGACTGCAAGTGAAGGTAGGACAAAGCAGACAACAGAAGGATGATATTCAATTAACTCTGCTCCTTCACTCTGTCTCCCTTCCTGAGTAGGAGGCCTTTAATTCTCCTGCCCTTGGACTTCAGACTCCAGGTTCTTCTTCTTTTGAACTCTAGAATTTGCACCGGCAGCCTCAAGAGTTCTCAAACGTTTGACCTTGGACTGGAAGCTACACCCTCAGCTTCACTGTTTTTTTTTTTTTTTTTTTTTTAATTTAAACAGAGTCTCACTCTGTCACCAGACACCAGGCTGGAGTGCAGTGGCACAATCTCGGCTCACTGCAACCTCCGCCTCCCGGGTTCAAGCAATTCTCCTGCCTCAGCCTCCCAAGTAGCTGGGACTACAGGAGCACGCCACCACGCCCAGCTAATTTTTGTATTTTTAGTAGAGATGGTGTTTCACCATGTTGGCCAGGATGGTCTCAATCTCTTGACTTCATGATCCACCCGCCTTGGCCTCCCGAAGTGCTAGGATTACAGGCGTGAGCCACCGTGCCCAGCCAACTTCACTGGTTTTAAGGCTTTCAGACTTGGACTGAGACTTTCTATAGCCTTTTCTCATTTCCCAGCTTGCATATAGTCTACCGTGGGACTTCACCTTTGTAATACTGCGAGGCCAATTCTCTCAAATTTGAGATATAGACATACACACGTGTGTGTGTGTGTGTGTGTGTGTGTGTGTGTGTGTGTGTGTGTATGTAAATATTGTATTGGTTTCTGGCTTTCTGGAGAACCGGAATTATATGGTTCGGCTCTGTGTCCCACCCAAACCTCATGTTGAATTGTAATCCCCACATGTTGAAGTTGGGGCCTGGTGAGAGGTAATTGGATTATGTAGGTGATTTCTAATGGTTTAGCGCCATCCCCCTGGTGTTGTGTCATGATAGAGTTCTCAAGAGATCTGAAGAAATCTGAGGGTTTAAAAGTATGGGACAGTCTTCTGCTCAATCTCTCTCCTGCCACCGTGGTAAGACAAGCTTGCTTCCCTTTCACCTTCCGCCATGGTGATAAGTTTCCTGAGGCTTCCTTGTCATGCTTCCTGTTAAACCTGTGGAACTATGAGTCAAACCTCTTTTCTTTGTAAATTACCCTGTCTTAGGTAGTTCTTTATAGCAAAATGAAAGCAAACTAATATACCTAACACAGACTTTGGTACTGAGCATGGTTCTAGAAGAACAGAATTTTATGGATGAATTTCTTTTATTGGTTTTGAGGTTTGCGGAATTGGGTCTCTAATCTGATTAGACCTAAAAATACTAAAGACTCTACTTCTAATAGTATGGAGAGCACTGACAGTCCTTGGTGTGAACTATCTATAGCGTTACAAATTAAATGCATTTGATACTGACGATTCATCACTTTTAAAAGACAAGAAGTTTAGTTACTGTGTACATGACACTAAACATTTGTGGATAACTGAGGACTATAAAAGTTGATTGGTCACTCCTAACATCATTAGACAAAGTGATGAATTTGAACTCCCAGCTTCAGAAGCACATAAATAGCCTAGAAGCTTCTAATTGCTCCTTGGGTCTAAGAAAATTGCCTTGAGTCTCAGATAATACTTTGAACTCTGCACTCTTAAGTTGATGTCGAAATAAGACTTTGAGGGACTATTGGAAAGGGGTGACTATATTTTGCAATGTGAGAAGGGCGTGACATTTTGTGGGCTAGGATCAGAATAATATACTGTATATATTTGTCCCTTCCAAATTCTATGTTGAAATATGATCCTCAATGTTGAAGGTGGGGCAAAGTCGGAGGTGTTTGAGTCAGGGGGCCATATTCCTCATGAATGTCTTGGTGCCATTTTCATGGTAATGAGTGAGTTCTCACTCTTACTTCCTGTAAGATCTTAGTTTCCTGTGGTTGTAAAAAAAAGCCTATCACCTCATTCCTCTCCTCTTGCTCCTTCTCTTACCATGTGACATGTGGGGGCTCCCCTCCCCTTATGCTATAATTGGAGGCTTCCTGAGGTTTTCATAAGAAACAGAGGCTGGTACCGTGCTTCTAGTACAGCCTGCAGAACTATGAGCCAGATGAAGCTTTTTTCTTTATAAATTACCTAGCCCCAGCTATTCCTTTGCAGGAATGCAAATGGACTAAGAATCAGTGATAATACCAAATGGTGATGATGATGCAGAGAAGCTGAATCTTATGTACATTGCTGGTGGAAAAGTAAAATGGTTACAGACAGTCTGGAAAATAGTTGGCAGTTTCTTTTAAAACTCAATATGCATTTTCCATATGACTCAGCAATCACACTCTTGGGCAGTTATCCCAGAGAAATGAAAAGTTATGTTCACATAAAATCCTATACACAAATGTTCATAGTAGTTTTATTTATAATAATTTGAAACTAGAAACAACCCAAATGTCGAATTGTACAATGGAATACCATGCAATAGAAGACTACAAAACAGCGAAACATGTTGAACTGTTGATGAGTGCCACATCTGAATCGGTCTCAAGAGCATTATGCTTGGTTTTAAAAATTCTCAAAATAATTTTACACTATATGGTCCTATTATTTAAGATGACCTCAAAATAGCAGAACTATGAAAATGAAAACCAGATCAGCTCTTGCTAAGGGCACGGATGGGAGGTGGGTAACTAGGTGGGTGTAAATATAGAAGTATAAGGAGGTTTCTTTGTGGTTGTGATGGTTAATTTCATTTGCCAACTTGACTGGGTCACAGAGTCCCTAGATATTTGTTCAAATACTATTCTGGTTATCTCTATGAGGGTGCTTTGAATGAGATTAACCTTTAAATTTGTATAATGAGTAACATAGATGTCCCTCTCTAATGTGCATGGACCTCACTAAATTAGCTGAAGATCTGAATAGAAAAATAGGCTGATTCTACCCTGGGTAAGAAATAATTCTACCTTGCCTGACTGCCCTTGCACAAACATCAGCTTCCCCACCCCCAACACTTTGGATGTAAACATCGACAGTTCTTAAGTCTTGAGTTTTCTGGCCTTCAGACAGACCACACTGTCAGCTTTTTTGATCCTTGGGTCTTTAGACTTAGACCAGAGCTAAACAATTCAGCTCCCCTGGGTCTTCAGATTGCCAACTCACCTTACAGATCTTGCGACTGGCTCACCTCCACAATTATCTGAACCAATTACTTGCAATGAATCTCTTTATCTATAAAGAGATGTGTATTGTCCTATTCTCTGAAGATACAGCCATGTATCACTTAACAATGGGAATACAATCTGAAAAGAGTGTCTAGGTGATTCTATCATTGTACAAACAATATGGAGTATACTTACAGAATCTAGATGGTGCGGACTTCTACAAACCTATGATATATGGTATAGCCTGTTTTTCCTAGGCTACAAATCTGTATAGCCTGTTACTGTACTGAATACTGTAGGCAATTGTAACACACTGTCAAGTATTTGCATATCTAAGTTTGGAAAAAGTGTGGTAAAAATGCAGTATTACAATCTTATGGAACCGCTGTCCTCTGAGGTCCATTGTTGACTGAAACATTGCTATGTGGAGCATGACTCATGTGTGTGTGTGTGTGTGTGTGTGTGTGTGTGTGTGTGTGTGTATGTGAATGTGTGGATTTTTACCATCCTCTGGAAAACCCTTACCAATATTGTGGTGGTATAACTTCTGCATCTTGATTGTGGTGTTGGTCACACAAAACTAGGTGTGATTTAAAACTACATAAACCTACTTATGTATATACATGTACACACACACAAATGAAAGATACTTAACATGAAGAAAAATGACTAGGTTCTATAATTTACTTATAAAGGTTGTAGCAATATCAGTTTTCTGGTTTTGCTATGATACTATAATATTTTGAGATGTAACTATTGGGGTAAACTGATTGAAGGATCTACAAGATTTTATACAATATTTTTGTAACTTTCTATTGAAAAATATAAAGTAAAAAATGACAAAACAAAAACATCTGGCCGGGCGCGGTGGCTCACGCCTGTAATCCAAGCACTTTGGAGGCCAAGGCGGGCGGATCACCTGAGGTTGGGAGTTCAAGATCAGCCTGACCAACATGGTGAAACCCCGTCTTTAAAAAAAATAAAATAAATAAATAAATAAATAAATAAAAATAAAAAATAAAAACATTTCAAGGATGTCTGCTGGTTTTGCTTAGTGTTTCAAGCTCATTCAAATTCCTGTATTTGGATACTGCAGTATTATATGGGCATGTTAGATACAGTTTCACTAGACCAAAGTAACATTATAGGGACTATTTATGAAGACCTTTGATCCAGAACTACTTGTTTCATGTTGATACACCTGAATATTTGTAAAGGTCTCTATACTGTAACCACTATTTATTGATTGTGTATTATTTGTCAATGCTAAAAGGCTTTATCATTTAATCTGACTTCAACTTCTCAAATAATAACAAAGACGATAATTATGTGTTGATGTTGCAGATGAGAAAACTGAAATTGAGTGATATTTAGAGATCACTCGGCTGATCATGGGACAGTAAATATTCAAGCCTGGCTTTTAGACTTAGCTATTACTGACTCTAGCAACATCTTCCTCAGATTCTCCAAAGACACAAGCAACAGTAAGCAACATTTCTACAGTGGTCATTATAACTTCTATTATACTGTTCTTTGATAATTCTAAAACTATAACTTTCAAAAAGTATACCAATGCTGATTAAAAATATATTTTACATATCTAGAAAGGTGGATTAAAAAAAGAATGTATTTGAATATTTTATTTGTATTTATTTATGTTAGATGGAAAATACAATGATTTAAAATGAGAATAAACATTTTTTCTTGCCCCGTGTCTTGAGCATCTGCTGCCTATTTTCTCTTGTCCACATAGCCTTATCTACAAAACAAATTATGGCAACTATATAATCTTTTTTAAAAATAATTTTCACATGCAAATGTGGGTTCTTCTCAATAATATCTATGAAAGATTATATTTCTATTCTGTTCTGTTAGGTACTACGAATTTGTATATAGTCATTTTTAAAATTTAAAAGGCATATAACTTAGCTTTATATAAAATCTTCATTTTTCTAAATTATCTGCTGTTTTTCAAAAAATACAATATTGTTCTTGCAATAAATTAGTTAGAAATTTGATCATTTTCATAATGACTTTACACATGTTATCTAGTTCATTTTTAAAACTTTCTAAATATATTCATATTTCCTACTTACTTTCAGAGAAATCTGTTCTTTGTTTATCAATTATATATAATGGCCAAAGTAACTGCCTATAAATAAAACAGATAATGTCCTAATTTATAAACTCTTAAGAAGGGTTTTATTGCTAGAACCAATTGAAAGCATGTGTGGCCAGTAAAATATAAATTAATCATGAGCACTGAGTGAAATTGGGAGAAAAACAAAAATTTCTGACGGTAATGCTAAATTGGTCATTAATGAAAAAACTTTTAGAAACAGGTTGTTAAAGTACACTTAATAGGTTGAAACCCGTATAATTTAAGAACATCCGGAGATATCGCATTTTGACAAACTCTTACTCCTTTTTGAAAGAAAGTTGCCGTATCTTGGTGTTACTGACAGAGGACCAATGGAGGCTCCATGTGTACTTGAAACAAGCAACCCTGATTTTTTAAAATTTAAATAACAACAACTGCAATTTTTTTAAATTCGACTAAAGTGGCAAATTCTATGGTTTATTATGCTGCAATAGTATATTCAAAATAAAGTGATTCATAACTAGGTTCATTTAAATAGTTTTGTAGATGCACCCACCACCGAGCTGGCTGTTTACTCTTCTACTTCCACGTGCATAAGCAATGGCATAGAAAGATTCTCGAGTGAAGATGCAAGGAAGAAAATGTTACTGACATGAACATAGTATGGAGAGATTTGAACCTCCACTTCTTTTTCATAAATTATAATGATCCTACTTTGTCTGATTTCACAAAATACCAAGAGTTTCTATGCCTTTGCTTTAAAGTTTTCATATTTGTGGAACTTTAAGGATTCATAAATAGAAAATATTTGTGAAGACCTTTGATTCAGGACTATCTGTTACCTTTGATAAATGTAAATATTTGTGAATGTCTTCATAATGTAACCACTATTTCTTGAAGTTACAGTAAATAGTGGTTCCATCATTTACGCATGATGAAATAAATGTTCCATTATCTGTTCATGGAACAACTTATAAATTCTTATTTGTATTCCTATGGTAGGGAGTTTTAAGTCTGGGAGAAATTGAATAATGTACCTCTTTATTTCACAATTTGGGACACTTATATACATTTACCATTAACTTAACAAGTGAAAGTTGAAGGTGTATTATAATTCAGGTACTGTGTGGGGAATATTGACACCAATATTATTAGGGCAGAGATACTCCTATCGGAGTTAAATGTCTAAAGGTAGACCCAGAGAAGTAAATTATTATTGCTTATTGCACTCAACAATAAGTATAATCACATTCCATAAGAGTACTGTTGGGATAAGGGGCAAAGCAAAAGAAGAAAAAAATGAATTATAGACACAACCAAGGATAACTTTGCTTTTTTTTTTTTTTAGATGATTTACAGCTATGTCATCCCTAATACCTAGATTTAAAAAATAGAGAAATATTCTTCAAGTGTCCTTAGCATATTATTGATTACATCTTGTATTTTAGTAACCTTATATGACCTTGGTAACACAGAAGTACCATTAGGCAAACCATTTTAGTATAGTGAATGTGGAAGAATACAACATATCTATCTGTCCCAGTCAGGATCAAGGGTGTGTATATAGTTTATAAGCTCATTGAAATAGCCAAGATAATTCTGGCTCTTTGTCTGAACTAGTCTGCACACACAGTAAATTCTTGACTCTGATTTATTATAATGCAACTGTAACAGTCAAAAAATAGAGATTTGTTTTAGTTCTACCTTTCTAGTAATACAATGCTTCCTGTTTTTTATGGCATTGAAATTTAAATGAGACAGTAAAGTGAAGAGCTGCATCATTAGCTCTCAGACTGCAGAGAATACGTGCTAAATATAATTCATTTAAATAGTTTAGGAGCAAAAGAATTAGAGTACAACTCTTTTGTATAGAACTTTAAAAAAATCCAGAAAGCTAAAGTTTGAAGAGCTAAACTAAAATCTGTTACATAAAAGTAATAAAGTAAAACTGTAACAGCAATGCTTTAAACCCCAGAGTAGCATTTTCTAAGAATAAGGGAAAAAAAAAAAAAGTATTACAAGAAGTTACTTTGGCCTTAGTTAAGAATACAGAATATCAAAAATGGTAAAAAATAAAGAAGGTTATTATATAATGATAAAGGGATCAATTCAGCATGAGAATATAACAATGCTAAACATTTATGTATCCAACACTGGAGCACGTAGACAGACAAAGCAAATATTATTAGGGAGATGTAGATTCAAATGAAATAACAATTGGGAACCTCGGCATCTCAATTTCACCATGAGGTGGATCTTCTAGATATAAAACTAGCAAAGAAATGGATTTAAACTACAAATAGATTAAATGGACCCAACAGACATTTACAGAACATCGTATCCAGCAGTGATAGAATACACATTCTTCTCATCAGCACATGGAATATTCTCCAGGATAGACCATATGTTAGTACAGAACACAAATATCAACAACAGTGGAATAAACTGGAAATAAACAGCAAGATGAACTTTGAAACTTAAAAATACATGGAAATTTAACAACAATATTGAATAACATTGGGTATAGGAATTAATTAAGAAGCAAATAAGAAATATTTTTGAAACAAATGGAAACCAAACCACAACATACCAGAACCTATGCAATACAGCAAAAACAGTGATAACCAGGAAGTTTATATCAATAAACACCTCTACCTAAAAAGTAATATGATTTCAAATAAACAATCTAGAGATGAACCACAAGAAACTAAAAAAGCAAGAACTAAACCCAAAATAAATAAAAAAATAAAATTCAGAGCAAAATAAAAGAAAATAGAGACTAAGCAAAAGAACAATCAAATAAAAATTTGTTTTTTTAATCAATAAACTGTGTGTGTGTGTGTGTGTATGTATATATATATATATATATATATATATATATATACATATGTGCTTCATATTTCAAAGTAATAGCTACTTTGAAATGTCTCCAATACATAATAATGATAAATGATAAAGGAGGCTAAACACAGTGACTCATGCCTCTGAGCACTTTGGGATGCTGAGGCAGGAGAATTACTTGAGGCCAGGGGTTCAAGAACAGCCAGGGCAACATACGAAGATCCTGCCTCCACAAAAATAAATAAATGAATGAATGAATGAATGAATGATTGATTAGCCAGGAATGGTACCATGTGACTTGGGATAGTAAATTACTTAAGAGGCTGAGGCAGGAGGATCATTTGAGGCCAGGAGTTCAAGGCTACAATTAACTAGATCATGCTACTATACTCTAGTATTGGTGGCAGAATAAGGCCCTGTCTCAAAAAAATATATAGATCAAATAAAAATTAAATTAAAATAAAATAATGAAAATAAATGCTTAAGGTGATAGATACCTGAAATGTCCTGACATGATCATTACATACACATGTAAGAAATACTCACATATACCCCATACATATGTAAAATATTATTTATTAGTTAAAAAATATAAAAACTGAAAATGCATAATCTGTCTTTACTGCTTGAAATCTGGAAATTCTCAGTTTTATCACATGATCTTCAATATTCTCTCTCTCTTCTTCTCTCCTTCTTTCTCGTAAAACAGTCTTTAATATCATCAAGATCTTCAAATCTTCAATTCTTTAACTCACTTGTTTTCTCCCATTTTATCTGATTCTACCTTTACTTGCTTCCCTTTCAAGGCTGGACTATATTTTTATCATTGTTCACAGAAGCTCTCACTTCCTTGTCATTCCCTATTGTTCAATGTGTCCAACCCCCACTAGGAGTCACCTCCGCACTGCACAATGTAGGCTTGACATCTCTCACATTCCCACGGTTATCTTTTTCAATCTGTTTGCTGTTTCCACGCTGTCCCTGGAACTTCTAGCTTACACATCTGTGCCAGGAACCTACTTACCAAATTTATGAGCTTCTTATGAGACTATATTCTCTTGACCTTCATATAGCATTGGATATGTTTTGTCTCCATAAATATGCATTTTTGAAAGTTTTCCCGGTGATAACTTCAGTGACCCTTTACTTTTCTATTTGTTCTTTTAAAATATTCTTTATTGTGTCATTTTCTCTCTCCCACTCTTGAGTATTAGTATGTTCAAGGTTAGAGTTTATTATTTTTATTCAGATATCTCTTCACAATTTATCTCATTCATTTTCACACCTTCAATTCTGACCTTCATATAGAAGACAGCCCAGCAACCCAGACAAGTCTAAGATGAGAAAATCAGGTTACAAAATCACCTGAGAATAATCTACTCCTACGATTGTAAGAATTAATTATTTGAAAAATTTATCTTAATGAAGGAAACCATTTCTTCCTTTGTGTTAAGTAACTTTTTAAACTTTATCTCTTTCTCTTATCATTTCTTTCTCATAGCTGAGCCTATATCCTCAGCTGAATCATATATTTTTCTATCTAGTTGTATTTTAGCAACTCTCAATTAAGATCAGCTTTCTCCCAATATTCCCACAGATGAACTTCTTTGTGATTTTGCTGTCTTTGATATTTTTACTTTCCCTCCTGCTCTTCTAAAACATAAAAATGTGGACTCATCTTTGATTCAATGCTCTTCTTTGTCTTTTTAGCTAGTTGTAATTTGCCAACTATTACTGACAATTTTTCCATCATGATAGATACTGTAACCATTTTATTACTTTTTATTTCCCACAGCCAGGCTGCAGCTTTTCTCTATGATTCTAGTATCTATTAATTGTTTTCCTTTTCCTATTCCCCTTCTCTCCAATTTATCTTGAACAATTCTGCTATTTTTCTTACACGCAGATTTCTGTCATTTCATTTTCTCCAACACTCAAAGGCAATGACTGACCGACAGGGCTGGTTCATGGATATGTGACCTAGCCATCGTATAGGGCTCCATGCTTAGAAGGGACCCACACATGGATTAATGCTCTGCTGGAGTCATTTGAAATTCTTAATAAACTATAAACAAGGATCTCCTCATTTATATTTTGTATCGGGTCCTGAGAATTATGTACCACATTTTGCTTCCAATGACAATACATACATTTGATACCAGCCTCCTGCCTAAAACTCAAGGCCTTTCATACCCAGCGCTTACCCATTCCTAATCACCGTACCACTCCTCCCTTACTCTTCAGGGAAACTGGACTACTAGCTGCATTCCACATACACTTGTTTATTTCCACTTTTGTGCTGTTATCTCTTAATTTACTCTCATTTTAGACCCTCAGAGTTTTACCAAAATTCCTTCTTCATGTCTTGTTTTTCTTATTTTTATTCTTGGAGTCCCCACAATGTTGTCTCCTTTAAATTTTTTAGTGTTATGTTTATTTTTTTCCAAAAGCAAACATTTATCTTATTTCCTTTAATTTGTAGAGTAACAGGGAGGATAAGCATCTTGTTATCGCTATTAAATTGCAGATCCCATAAAGATAAAAATAAACTCTCTTATTTATCTATATATTACATGCAGTGTTTAATACATAAAATACAGTCAATAAATGGTTAGTGCATTTATTTATTTCAGCAAAACTGTTTTATGGCAATAAATAAAAATATCTTCCAGTGTGGTCGACAAGCCTGCTTCTCATCTTTAAATAAAAATTGTGTGTGTGTGTGTGTGTGTGTGTGTGTGTGTGTGTGTATTTGGCTTTCTTGACTCCCCAACTGTATAGTTTTTACTTTTGAATGAAATAGGAGAAAAATAGAAATCTGGACCACAATAAATTCTCTGATAAGCAGACTTAAAATATAAAAGGGAGAGAGGGGAAAGAAAAGGAGAGAGGGAAGAAATGAGAATATAGACACAAACATATCAATTCTGCTGATTAACATGTTCCCTGGTTGTAATCACTACCCTCTCTGACATTCCAGAAAGGTGATATATCTTTTAATGTTCCTGGTCTAGAACAGCAAAGGAAAAACTTAGAAAATAAAGCTGGAGATGATGTAGCTAGCCTCCAGCATTTTGTTTATGAGAGCATCCATTCGTGTCTGCTTGGGCTTGCTGAATAATATCATTCTGTCCTTGAGGCATATATCAGGCAATGAAATTTTGTTGTATTAGTTCTTTCAGGCTTTTTACTGATTTCAGGATATCTGAGAATTTCTTAGTATAAAGTGGTTATATGTGTTAAAAACGTGGAATATATCAGTGGTCCTATTATTTTGACTTTTCCTTAACAATTTCAGATTAAAGCTATATAATGGAGAAAAAAACTGAACTAAGGCAAGAATATGAGCAAAAAGATGAAGAAATACATTTTTTCATATAGAGTGATACACAAGTACCATTGAAACCGGTTCCATTATTTAATTTCCTAGTTATCCTCATTCCTCATCCACTAATTTTTACAGCATAAAGTTTAAATACAGAAACATTTAACTGTTAGAAAGGAAAACATGAGAGCCATGTTATACTTTTTTTCCTATCGAATGTCTGTTTTATGCATTTAAGAATCATTTCTGTTTTTTTTTTTTTTCTTAGCATGGCTGATTAAAGACAATGGATACCAGTTCTCCTCAGAAAGAAGAACCAAAATTACAGGTAAGTAACCATGGTCCAAGTGAGATACTGAGGGATGAGTGATGAATCTATTGAAGAATCCACAAGAGGAAGCTTGGGTGCAGTAAAATAAGGAAGCCAATGTTTGGCAGAGATCAACCCCCAAAGAATTTGGAGTCTCATGGAAAGGGTAGGTGGGGGTGTGTTTTGCTCCCCTCACCCTTGTGTCACACTGTTGACTTCTGATGTGTTGGAGAGTTCCCTTGCAATCCCTGTGGGCAGGAATTTGGGAACTTGGGAACAAAACCAGCTGTGCAGTCTTTCTTATTCTCACCCCATACCAGAGTGGAGGCACCATACCAGTTGTGCACCTGCTGTGGGTCTCTATCGTTCCCAGAGAGTCTAATCCCATGTATCTACACACCAGTAGATTCCATGAAAACATTCCCTACAATCCACTCAGACTGTGGTAACCAAAAGGACTGGTAGGATCCTGGGGAGCTGTGAGATTTCTGAAGGTCTAACTTGCAGGACAAGATGCCCCTGGCAGAAGGGAGAACACAAATTGCCAAAGTGCCCTTCAGAAAAGGCAACCAGATTTTACTCTCTATACCTGAGAGCTCCCTGCTTGTGAGCAAAAGGTGACTGTGCCCTCCCCTTGCAGAGACACAGGAGCAGTGTGAAGCTCTTTGGGGAAGAGTGTGGTTTTGTCTCAGTGGCGAGGCAGCATTGGTGCCTGGAAATTTATGTGGAGATGGGGATTTCTCCTACTGCCCCCTGACACTGCTGCAAATGCAGCCATGTTGTTGGGGTGGGTGGGTGCAGGTGTGCCTTGGGATGCCAATTCCAGAGTAGTTGGGCATAGCTACAGCCCTACTGATAGTGTCTCTGCCAGCACCAGCCTGGGTTTGTATGAAGGATGTGGTCCATCTCCCTTCCTACAAATTGCAGCAGCATTGCTACTGTAGAGTACTAAAAACCTATGAAGCTATCTGTATTGGGCTGAGGGAAGAGGTTCTTTCCCAAGGCCAATCAGTTGTAGCTACAGGATAAGCATTTGCCATTGCCCTCAGTAAGTTGTGGCCTACAGATAAATGAAAATTTCTGTCTGAGAAGAAAGTTATGAGCCTTGGGACAGGGTTATGAGAGGGAAATGAATCATGTTTCTACTTTTCCAGGATGTGGAGATGGTATAATGTGTAATTCCTTATTGGTGAAATAATGTACATTATACAATGAGCTCTGTCTGCTACTCTTATCAGAGAAGGTGATCCAATCATCATTGTGATATCTTAGGATGAGCTTGGCAGTCTGGCTCTGTCCACTTTTGTCCCCCCATTCCAGGGCTGAGCAGGGAACTCAGAGCAGTGGAATCCTGCTGACCAGCCAATCTCATGTGACAACATAGAGCTCCTCCCAGTAAACAAAGATCAAGCATATTTCCAGTTGCTTCTGCCCTAGCTTGCTCTTACTTGTAGATGCCACCCACTGGACTGGAGATTAGATTGATCATGTAAAAACATGCTGGCAGACAGGCATGGTGCTGCAGAATGAGAGAATCTTCTGGAGACATCTATAATCCCAGTATTGCAGAAGGTAGTGAGCCTGGTCATATGATTAAATTGCTACCGTAATCAACATTTGAGAAAGCCACTGCACAAAAGCTATCTATAACCAAAAAACTCACACAGAAACTTGGTTCCCTGAAAGCACTCACAATCAATGCCAAACGACCATACAGAACACATATTACAGGCACACCCTCAAAAGGAAACAGGAAATCCAACCCAATGAAAGTGAATTCAAAATAAGAAATGACAGCTTCTCTAGATAAGAAGGAATCCGTGTATGAATTCTGGCAGTATGAAAAGATAGAGTGTGTATACATTCCAAAAGGACTACACTTGCACTCTAGCAATGGATTTTAACCAAAATGAAAATTCTGAAATGGCAGATGATGATTTCAAACACGGATTGTAAGACAGCTTAAAGAGATCCAAGAGTAAGGTAAAACTAACACACACAAAAATCAGAAAAAACAATTCAGAATATGAATGAAAATATACTGAAGAGTAAGATATTTTTAAAAAAGACTTCTGAAAATAAAAAATCTATTGACTCAATTATAAAATACAATTGAAAGCTTTACCATAGTCTAGGCATAATTTAAGAGTTAACTCATCAGACAAAAATAAAGACAATTTAAAAATAAACAGTTCTACTGAGACATATGACGTTACGTAAAGATACTAAACATCTGAGTTATAGGCATTTCTGAGAGAAAAGAAAAATATGTAAGAGCCTAGAAAACTCATTTGAGAAAATAATTCAGGAAAACATCGCTGGTCTTGCTAGATAATTAGATAAATTCGGAGAACATCTCAGACATACAATGCAGGATATATCTCATCAAGGCAATTTGTCATTCATGTCCAAAATTAATGTGAAGAAAAAATTTCTAAAGGTAGCATGAAATCACTTGTAAAGTAAATCTCATCGACTAAGAGCAAACTTATCAGCAAAAACCATGCCAATAAGAAAAGATCAGGATCTTCTTTTCAGTCTTCTAAAGGAAAAAAAAAATACTAGCCATGAATTTTATATTCTGCTAAACTCAGCTTTATAAATGAAGGAGAAATAAGGTCTATCCCAGATAAGCCAGCAAATACTCAAGGAATGTGTCATCACTAGACTGGTTCTACAAGAAATGCTCAAAAGAGTTATAAACATGGAAACAAAAGTACAATAACTTGCCATTGTACAAGCACATGAAAGTAGAAAACTCACAGATCCTTGCAAGCAACTACACAATTGAGACTGCAGAGCAACTAGATAATAATTAACATTAAGACAGAAACAAAACATCACATATCTGTATTAACCTTGAAGGTAAATGGACTAAATAATTCACTTAAAAGATAAAGATTAGAAAAAAAAATTAAAAGGAAAACAAGACTAAATCATATATTGCTTACAAGAAACTCAACTTAGGGGAAAGACATTCACAGACTCAATATAATGGGGTGGAAATAAATGTTCCTCATATGCTGAAACCAGAAGCAAGCAGGACTACCTATAGTTATATCAGCTAAAACAAACTTTAAATCAACAAAAGTAAAATAGTGTCAAAGAAGGTCATTATATAATGATAAAAAGATTAATTCAACAAGAAGATGTAAAAATTTTAAATATATATGCACCCAACACCAAAGCACACAGATTCATGGAAAAATACTATTAGACAGAAGAAAAGACATAGATAACAGTGCAATAATAGTGCAAAACATGAACACCTTACTGACAGCATTACACAGATTATCAAGGCAAAAAAAATTATCAACAGTAAAAAAAAAAACTCTAGACTTAAACTGGACTTTAGAACTAATGGCCCTAATAGATATTTATAGAACATTCTACTCAATGACTACAGAATGTATATTCTTCTGTGCAGAAAACATTATCAAAAGTAGATCATATGCTTGGCCATTAAACAAGTTTCAATAAACTAAAAAAATTGATATATCAAATATATTTTCAGACAACATTGAAATAAAAGTACAAACAAGTATCAAGAGGAACTCTGAAAACTCTATAAATAAATGGAAATTCAATAACCTGCTTCTCAGTGATCTTTGGGTAAGTGATGAAATTATGACAGAAGTTTTTTATTGAAATGAAATTAGAGCGCCAATGTAGGAAAATCCTCTTGGATACAGCAAAAGCAGTACAAAGAGGAAAGTTTATAGCATTAAGTGTCTACATTAAAAATACAGAAAGATCTCAAATTAACAACCTAATGTCACACCTCAAAGAACAACAATTAAAAAAAAAAAAAAAAAAAGCAGAAGAAAAGAGATACATAGACAAAAGTCAGATCAGAGCAGAACTTAATGATATTGAGACCCAAAACAAAAAAAAACAACCAAGGGTTCAAAAAATGACAAGTTTGTTTTTGAAAAGATAAATAAAATGTATTGGCCAATAGTCAAATTAACAAGGATAAAAGAAAAACACGATTTAAAATAACAATCCAAAATGATAAAGGTGACAATACAACTGATAACACAAAAACAAAAAATATCATCATAAACTACGATGAACATTTCTATGTACACAAACTAGAAAACCTTGAGGAAATGGGTAAGTTCCTGGAAGCATAACACCTCTCAAAAATGAGTCATGAAGAAACAGAAATCCTGAACAGACCAATAATGAACAACAAAATTGAATCAGTAATACAAAATGGCCCAACTTAAAAAGCCCAAAACTAGACAGATTCACAGCTAAATTTAATGACATACAAAAAACGGATTTCACATCTACTAAAATTGTTCCAAAAATTCAAGGAAGAGGTAATCCTTCCTAGCTCATTCTATCAAGCCAACATCACCCTGATACCAAAGCCAGGCAAAGACACAACAGACACAAGAAAAGTACAGTCAAATAACTCTTATAAACATAAATGCAAAAATTCTTAACATAATATTAGAACACTGAATCTAACAACATATCAAAAGATAATATAACATGATTAAGTCGGTTTATTCCAATACAAAGATGGTTCAATATATGCAAATCAATAAATGTGTTTTACCTCATAAATAGAAACAAAAATCATATGATCAACTCAACAGATGCAAGAAATGCATTTGACAAAGTCCAGCACCCCTTTATGATAAAGTCTCTCAACAAATTAGTTAACACAGGAACATACCTGAAAATAATAAAAGTCATATATGTCAAATCCACATCCAACATTATACTGAATGAGTAAAAGTTGAAAGCATTTATCTTAAGAACTAGAACAAGACAAGGATGCCCATTTTTACCATTTCTATTTGCCATAGTACTGGAAGTCCTAGCCAGAATAATCAGGAAAGAGAAATAATTAAAATGCATCCAAATTGGAAAAATGAAAAGTTAAATTATTTCTCTTCACTGATGATATACTTTTATTCCTAGAAACCCCTAAAGACTCCTCCAAAAGTCTCCTACATTTTATAAATGATTTCAGTAAAGTTTTGGGCTACAAAATCAATGTACAAAAATCAGTAGCATTTCTAAAAACCAGTAACATTCAAGCTGAGAACCGAATTAAAACCCAATAGTTGCAAAATAAAGTAATAATAACTAGGAATAAATTAAACTAAGAAGGTGAAAAATCTCTACAAGAAAACTACAGAATTCTGATGAAAGAAATTGTAGATAACACGAATAAATGAAAAAACATTCCAGAATCATGGATTGGAAGAACCATTATCTGTGCAAAGTAATCTACAGGTTCAATGCAATTCTTATTAAATTACCAATATTTTTTTATGGAATTATAAAACAGTTCTAAAATTTATATGGAATCAAAAGAGATTTTGAATAGCCAAAACTATCCTAAGTAAGAAGAACAAAACTAGAGGCATCACATTACCTGATTTCCAATTATACTGCAAGATTATAGTAAACAAAACAGCATGGTATAAAAATAGACACTTAGGTCAATGGAACAGAATAAATAAAGAATACCTGGCTGGGTGCGATGGCTCACGCCTGTAATCCCAGCACTTTGGGAGGCTGAGGCGGGTGGATCACGAGGTCAAGAGATCGAGACCATCCTGGTCAACATGGTGAAACCCCGTCTCTACTAAAAATACAAAAATTAGCTGGGCATGGTGGCACATGCCTGTAGTCCCAGCTACTCGGGAGGCTGAGGCAGGAGAATTGCTTGAACCCAGGAGG
>PVKV010026290.1:0-28245 GCA_004027835.1 Alouatta palliata | reverse complement strand
GCATCTCACACTGGGGTCTGTTGGGGGGAAAAAGGGGAGGGACAGCGGGAGGTGGGGAGTTGGGGAGGGATAGCATGGGGAGAAATAACAGATACAGATGATGGGGAGGAAGGCAGCAAATCACACTGCCATGTGTGTACCTATGTAACAATCTTGCATGTTCTTCACATGTACCCCCAAACCTAAAATGCAATAAAAAATATTAAATTAAAAAAAAAGAAATGGAAATGTGAATAAACCTATGTGTTGATTTCCTTAAGTAAATCAACAGTTCATTTTTAATCATTCTTTGAGTAAGGTAGCCATTAAATTTTCTTAAACTTGACTATATATATTCAGATTAATTTTACATTTTCACTTATGTTTCAGTTAAACCCATAAACCATACCCAGAATATTTTATCAACAAGGCATCTGAATAACTCATATTTGATAATAAAAGGGTAAGTTTATCTCTCCATACACAGACATGTACACACACACATACACACAAACACACACAACACAACACACATGCATGCATAATATACATAGTCAATTCAGTAATACAGTTTGTAGACATTCAGTCAACTTAAATGTGCTTGCATTTCCATGGATACATAGCCATCTATGATTCTAGAAAAATGGTAAACAATGCATATATGTGTACATATAAATGTGTGTGTGTGTGTGTGTGTATGTGTGTGAATCTTTGCTTATTGCACGCATCCAAGCTGTGCCTGGCAATGTTTTCAAACTGAGAGTAAAGCACCCAAGACTTTAGCTCAGGAATTCTTTTTTACTTTGGAAGTAACATTAATAAAAGAAAGGTGTCCTGGTTATTGTTTTTTTTTCACTTCTAGTCCCTCCACACTGACCATTTCAAGTGTATGTTTTATCATTCCTACACTGTTATTCTTAACAACAGGTCAATCCATTTCTCAACAGCATCTTAACCTTTAGTGTCTTGCTGGAGTACAGTGGCTATTCACAGGCCCAATCAGAGTACACTACAGCCTCAAACTCCTGGCTCGAGTGATCCTCCTGCTTCAGTTTCCTGAGTAATTGAGACTACAGGCACACACCATGTGCCTGCTTAGTGTCATTTCTTGAAGTGGAATAACTGTGCTCTGGCAAAACAAAGACAAAGATCTTTAACGCCTTCTGTCCTTTGGCTCCAGCAAAGTCTCCCCTCATGTGCTGCCTCTTTCTCTGCTCTTCTTGATTCAATCAAGGACCCAGATTACTTTCTGCCCTGCCAGTCAAAAATCTTCAAAAAGTGCCCATATGAGCCTGCCTCCCACAAATCCATAAATATTATTGATATAGTTTGAATGTCCCCTGTAAATCTCATGCTGAGATGTAATTCCCAGTGTTGGATGTGGGGCCTAATGGGACGTGTTTGGGTCATGGGGGTAGATTTCTCATAAGTTGTTTCCAACCATCCCCTTGGTGCTATCCCCGTGATAGTGAGTAAGTGCTCACGAGATCTGTTATTTAAAATCGTGTGGCATCTTCCCCCTCACTCTCTCTTGCTGCCGCTCTAGTCGTGTGACTGCTTGCTCCGACTTCACCTTCCAGCACAAGTAAAAGCTTCCCGAGGCCTTCCCAGAAGCTGAGCAGATGCCAGTGCCATGCTTCCTGTATATCATCCAGAACCATGGGCCAATTAAACCTCTTTTAATTATGAATCACCATTGCTATTTCTTTATAGCAATGCAAAAATGGCTTCATACAATCTCCCCACTTTCACTTCATATATATATAAACACACACACACTGCATCTTATTTATCAATGAGACTACTTTCAACTATCTGTGACAATGTACAATGTATGAAAAATATGTTTGCTAAAGTGGCATTTCCCAAAATTATAAACTATAGAATATTAATTCCAGTAAATTCCTTGGTGTGAAGATGTGGAAACAGAGGGTGGGGACGAAGGAAATTTCTTTAAAACTTTGGGAAGTATACAATCTCAGTATATAATAACATACATCAAGAGTCTTGTATGTTTTATAAATGAATATGTTTAAACTTGTAAATCTAATATGTCCTTAAAGGACTCATCCATAAATTTATTTTTGTCATCTAACACTATTAAAATCCTTATAAGAAAAAGGAACACATGTATTCTTGCTTCAGTTACGTGAAATTGTTGCCTCTGACTTTATGTGTTACACCATTTACTATATCCAGCAGTGCATCTGAACTAGTTCACAGCGGACCTGGTTGAAAGCCTGGAGAAAATCGGCAGTCTCACATATAAATCTCCAGTTTACTGGGACGAGCTAAAAGAGTGTATTCTCAACAAAGTCTAGCAGGCTCAGCAATATGGGTTCAGTGTGGCTTCTCAAGACTCCCAGGTCCTCCTGGGCAGACGTGCTTTGTTGGTGGCAATGGCGTTCCTCCTGTCCAAGGAGTTCTGCCTCTTCCCGCTCCTGAGAAGCAGCTTGCCATGCTTCTTTCAACTATGTCACTTGGAACTCTAGCCTTTGGCAAGCCATGTCAACTGCGATCAAAGGATTAGGTATCAGGTACCAATTTTAACTTTACTTCTAGTTTTTTCATGCTTCATGGACCACAAATTATGTAACTATGACTAGGAGTTACACGTGGTCGATCACATTGCAACTATCTTGTGTGTAGAGGGCCAGCCTGTGGGCCTGTGCAACCACACGAGCCATAGTGTGAAGGTCTAGAGGGAAGTGATCACAGCCAGTCTGGGCATGGCCTATGGCACAATCCACATGAGAATATTCTCTGTAGCTTGAACCCAAGAAAAATATTGTCTCCCCTAATACCCTAATATTGTTTTTTTAATAAATACTTTATCACATTTTAGTATAACATTTCCTTCTTCCCTTAGTCTGGCAAGGAACTTAGAGATAGGTTTTATATTCAACTGAAACACTATTTTGGATGCATCATTTTCAGGGAATTTTGTTTGTTGGTTTTTTAGTGAGCTACTCAAATCATGTTTATCCAAAATTAAAATATATAGATTGCTAAGAAAGATATGAGGTCTATTTTGAAACAGATAAATGAGAATGAAAGAAGTTAGAGCATAAATGTAATTTAAACATACAATATTCAGCAACTATAAGAAAATAAAAATTTATGAAGAAATCTATTCTTTCTGAATTTCTAATGCTGATGAATAATTATTTAAAAAAAATTTGACTTCTGGAATTTTATACCGAGGGACAAAAATAAGAAGACTATAAAATGATTTATGTAACAGAACATTCATTGTAGTATATTTAAATTGAAATAAAGAAGAAATTAAATCTCTAATATACCCTTAAAATTCTTTGTGAAGAATATTTAGTAAAGTGAGAAAATGCTCTCAATCTAGACTTAGATAGGAAGGCAATTGAAAATAATATGTATAATTAATATAAATACCAATATCTGACTTCTGTGGAGTGCTTACTACATGCCAGACATTGTAGTTAGTATTTTTCTTTGGTTACAAAAATAAATCATTTATTCTGGAAAATTTGAAATATATGCAAATAAATGAATGACACAATCCAAATTACCCATAAGTGTTCACGTAGGGATTAAAACAAAACAAAACAACAACAACAAAAACTCGCATAAACATTGACCAACATACCAGGAACTGTGGAAGGAAATTTACGTACATTCACTCAATCATTCCTCCCAGAAAACCAGTGATGTAGGTTATTTTTGTTATTCATGCTCATTCACCAGATGACGCTGCTATAATAATAATAATAGCAGGAGGAGTTATAGCATCTCTTTTCTCCTTGAAAAATAATACTTTTAATGATAACCCTAAAGAGCATTAATGAAAATTAAATTTGTGATATCCACTTACATATTAAGTATGTTTTAATTCTTTTGTAATTCGTAACCTATTTGTAGTATCTATAGACTGATGTACAGTGGCAGTAAAATATCATAATTTAACTTTTATACTTTTTAATTTTCTTGGAATACAATGTACATGTCCCCATAGAAATGTTGAAACAGTAGTTAGTAAATGGTTTCAGTCAAAAATAAATGCTGTTAATTTATTTACTTAGGAGTTCAGAAGAGGTATGCTAAGGAACTCTCTCACATACACACACACACACACACACACACACACACACACACTCACACCTGTGGAATAAGCATCTCTCACTCCCCTTAATGCTGAATGAACTCGCCAAGGGCTTTTGTTGGTAGTGGCCATAATAGATGTCCTCTTACCCTGGATTTGGAACAGGACATGAAAAGAGAGTCAGGCATGGACTAGCACAGGAAATGAGGATTCTGTCAAAGTAGGAGGGGATATGGGTGCCATCTGGAAAGCTGAGATGTGGTGCCTTGTCGTAAGGGTATCCAGTGGGCTCAAGGACAAAGGGCTAAGATTTCCATGGGATGGCTGAGAGAGGGCCTTCAACTCCCAGGTCTCTTAGCATGGAGGATGTTCCCTAAAGGGTAGGGAAATTGGGCTCTCAAAACAGCGGAACCAACTTGCAGCAGCTGCTTGATCTTACATGGAAATAACAGCTCAGACATTTTCATTGCTAGACATTCTAAAGAAATATGAATTTTTTTGAGTATTAAGAGATCCCATCATCACATTTGTATTCAAAATGTCTTTTCATTTATTCTGTCAGCTGATTAGAAATGAAATTTGAAGTGAAACTGTACAGACTTTTTACCTAGATTTATCATCCCTCTTTAAAAAATATTCTTGACTATATTCATTACTCTGAGCCTTTCCAACATTCTTTTTTACACAATTTCATCATACTATTGAATAATAATATGATAATATGTGAAATTTGCTATTTTTTGGATTATCTAACTCTTTCTACTCTAATACAATCAAATTCTGTTTGGTCTTTTAAAATTACCACTTGGCCACTCATTACCTGTTCATTAGGATTGTTTACAGATAGTACTTAAAATATAGAAGCAGAAAAAAATACTGGAATGCAGGCAATAAAAATGCTTTTTCAAATTTATCATCTCTATACTGGCCCCAAAAGAAGAGTGGTACACTTAACAGAAGAGAATTAGATTGCAAATCGTGCTTAAATAATAAAAACCATCATTTGAGAAAGAGTCTCCTTCAGAACCGTACTTAAAATAATTTATTTGGGATGCAAAAGTACTTTCAATTGTCTCTGTTCATCTTTGCAGTCTTACCTTTGAGAGCCAGTTACAAATCTCATTCTGCATTTTGTCAGCTACTTGAACCCAGCTCTTTTATGAACTTGAACTTCAATTCCATATTGTCAGAATAGTGCATTATTACAGTGTTAGGAGTGTATGTCTATTTTAATAGAAACTATTTTATATTTATGATTTCAAATGAAAATCAATTATAAGTCCAATATAAATCACAAATTGATTAATGTGGTCTCTTGCCAGTTTAAGAGGCTTTTAAAGGCTCTGTTACAGATGGCTGACTGCAGTGTTTTGATCCATAATTTTTTAGAATTTTTGGAACAGTCAAAACTGGGTATATTCATGTTCTGTGGCAATGTTTTAGGCATTTTACAAGGTAAAGGATTCAGTATAAGGAGGGAATTACATTCTATTTACTAATTCATTTTCCTATAATATTTTAGTAAGGTTATCTATACTGAAAATATATTATTTTTATTACTATTACTACATTACATATTTTCATGAGTATAACTTATTTCATGCCTCTTATTTGGTTTTTCAAAGAGGAAAGAAAAAGCTAGATTTCTTGCTTTGTTAGTCATTAACAGAAACTTAAACTTGATAATAAACAAAAATAGATCGTTTTGTTAGAATGAATATAATCTCAAAACCACAATTGCCATAAATGGAAATGATCATGATCACTTCATTTTAGTTTAATTAGAATTTATGCCCTTGAAAATAAAATGTGAAAAAGTAATATAAATATATTTTTCTCTGAATTTATTCATAACTATATATATCAATTATTATACATATCATATGTACATATATACCTTGATTATTAATGAATCTAATATTTTTAGCCCCTAGAGTCACCCCCAGGAAGGAGATCTTGGAACCTTTCAATGATACTTTCTTCACTTTTACCATAATCCTTCATATGGTAATATCGAAGTCTCTCAGTTTCCATAAAACATAGTTGTAATAAAGAGATTGGATCTACTTACATGCTATGTCTAGATTGGCTTAATTTTCTGATCTGAAATGAAAAAGAATAAAAGAGAGAGAAATATGGATAAAGAGGGAGGGAGGGAAGGAGGGAAGAAGGGAAGGAGGGAAGGCAGGCAGGAAGGCTGGAAGGCAGGAAGGTAGGAAGGAAGGAAGGGAGGAAGGAAGGAAGGGAGGAAGGAAGGAAAAGGGAGAAGAAGGAATGGAAATAGAATGGATGGAACAGGGGATAATTTTACACATAAATCAGAGTTTTCATGAGAATTTAAAAGAAAATAAAAAGGCTGTTTCCTTAAATAACTATGCACACAAAGTACCTGATATAACAGAAACTCAATAAGTAATACACACCTCTACCATTACTATTAAAAAAAGTACTGGGAAAAGTGTTTGAAATGCAGTGTGAAGCTCTAAAATTCTGCTACTGATATCCTGTGGCCTGGCTCGCTTTATTATCTTCCAACCCTTGTTTCCTAGTAAATAGATCATCCCAAATCAGTGTAAACATGTACCTTTCCTTAGCAGTTTTCTAGAACTATTTGAAAATATCATAAAAATGTAAAGACTTGGGTCAATTATTAAGATGAAATGAAACAGAGGAAATAATATAGACATTTATAAAATGTTGATATGCAAATTTTTGCTTCAAAAAAAACTCAAGTAAAATACCCATTTGTAGAAAGATCTGGCTGACCACGGTTAGTAGGAACAATGATGATAATTACTTTACAGTGCATTGTTTTTAAGGAAAGAGCCTGGAGAAAGAGGTTAGATCTCAGCTGATACACAACAGGCTTAATCCTATCAACAATAAATAATTTTTTTAAGATCCTGATCCCTCTTATATCTGGAGCTAGAATAGTACTTCCTCATTACAGCTTACTTGACTAAAAATTACTACTTGAATCAATGAGTTAAAATATTTTTTGACAGATATTGTGAAATTTCATTATACTGGGGAATGGAGAAGGAGGGAGAATTACTTCACTTGGAGGAATAAAAGTACCGTCCTTCACGACTTCCAAAAGCACAGTTCTTCCTCTTTCCCAAATGAACTAGCATTAGTTATCGGGATCATTCACTTGAAATGTAGCTGAGGTTCCTGTCTGGAATTTTCAAAACATGTAAGTATCTTACATGTGAAGCAAGAATTCCAGTAGAGTTACTCAGTTAATCACTATGATATCTTTCCTTGCAGCCATGTCTGGATGGAAGTGCAACCCTTTGCATTTTCACTGAACTTTTAATTTTTGTTGATTTGGCACAACAGGAATTGATTATAATATGAATAAGACAAAAGGCTGCCTGTCTAATTATGGAGGTTCTTAAAGATCTGTATTTTAATTGTCGTAATAGACAAGTATTCAGCAGAAACTGTCATCTTGTAAGTTAGGTAACAGGATATTAGACACATTTGTCCCTTACTGCTTCTTGGAACCCTTGACACCTAATTTGGATATCTGACTCCCTAATACAGAGAATATGATGTGTAGAAGAAAATTTAAACATCAAATTATTTAGATTGGCAAGACCACATATACAGAAAGTATTAAGTAAACATGGTGACTTGAAAAAATATATTCTGGAGCTATTCTAAGAGACTGTGGAGTAAGGACATCTTGGTAACTAAGTCTATTTCTAATTTGGCAGTTCTAAGTTTAAGCGAGTACTGGGGATACTGGGGATAATCGAGGACCACTTGTTTCTGAGAGCTCTGCCCTGTGGTCAACCAGTCTGTGTTCACAATGTTTACTGTATTACACCAAGACCTGTAAGGTGTACCTGCCTAAAATAACCTGGCCCCTGGTAGACGCAATGAACATCTCCTGCCATTTGTATGTAAGCCTGAGCACAAAAGGAAGCCTCTGAGCTTTCAAAACAGCATCTGATCTGACTCTCGTTCACTCAAACTTATCAATTCAATTTTGTGTTTACTTCTGAGGGCTTTTATAGGAAGCCTGTGAATTTCATCCTCTGTCTATTATTTAAAATAGTGTGGATTTTCCTAGTTGGTATCCTAACTAGCTGCCTTCTTCCTGCGTCCTTTAAATAAGCAAACATACTTGATCTTACTTCAGTAATGCATGTCTGGTCTCCTTCAGTCTAAAGCTCTTATTTATGTTAGTAGAATACCTTGATACTAAGGTCTCTTATTATTTCAACTGATCCACTCCACTCCTAGAAGTGGAACAAAATATCTGTTTTGATTCCCATTTCAGATTGAGGAAACTCTGCCATAGATGATTCAGAAAATTATCTGAAGTCTCCATGCAGGTAAGAGACAGATTACAGATGTAAGGGAAGGTGTTATAATGCAACTCCAGCACATTTTTTATTACATCACATTGTCATAGAACATAACTTCCAAACTTAAAACTTAATCTATGGCATTGTTGTAAAGATCAGAAGTAATGATACACATGAAAGTGGTTTTTGCACATAAGACTATTCAAGACTCTTTAGTTCATAGAAAGAGTCTTGAATCCAGCCCCTAATAAATAGTTTTGTGATAAAAATTTTTTTCTAAAAAAAAAGCCTTCCTATTAAAGTCAATATTATTATTTTCAAAATATTGAAATTAGAATATGACGATGACCCTTAATCCAAATAATTATGTGGTGTAGCCAGGTGCGGTGGCTCAAGCCTGTAATCCCAGCACTTTGGGAGGCGGAGGTGGGTGGATCACTTGAGGTCAGGAGTTCAAGACCTGCCTGGCCAACATGGCAAAACCCTGTCTCTACTGAAAACACAAAAAAGTTAGTCAGGTGTGGTGGCATGCCCCTGTAGTACCAGCTACTCGGGAAGCTGAGGCAGGAGAATTGCTTGAACCAGGGAGGCAGAGGTTGCAGTGAGCTGAGATCATGCCACTGCCCTCCAGCCTGGGTGACAGAGGGAGACTCCATCTCAATAAATAAATAAATAATTAAATAAATAAGTGGTGGGACCTGGGCAATGGGTGTTTTGGAAGAAATACATATAATTGAGGAAAACAGGAAAGCAAGATAACGATGATATAATAAATAATAATTTTGGTATAAGATCAGTACATTTAAAGGTAAAATTGAATAAGGCAATAATATAATTACATCAAATACAAGCTTATCCCAGAAAGTCCTGTTTAGAAAGAGCCAATTGATCTGGATGAATCTAATACATGCTGAATCCAAAGAAATGCACCTGGATACAGAATTCTGTAGATTGAGGACTTAGGAAATGTACTATCTTTCAGAAAGACTTCCAAATAAATATTTCCAAGAAAAGATATTTGGGTCTATCCTTTTCTATTGGCTATCTTTAAAGCAGCCTTTCCCAAGTCAAGATAATAAATAAAAAATATGCTGATATTACTATTAATTTGGCTTCTTTTAGAATACAAGGAGCCAAATTAAATTTTTAATACAGATTTGATTTTGTAAATCTAAATGTGAATTATAGAAATAACTGTCTCCAACTCCTTTATACTAGTGACAAGAAGAAACCACACTGTATTCTCTAAAAAGTTGGTAGTCTTGATATAATTTATTTTTAGGATTTAGTTTTTATTCTTGAATGATGTCTTAAAATGGTACCTTTGCACTCCACATCTCCATAACTATATGTATAAATAGGGAGCCATTAGCTGATATCAACCAGGAAGTTGACATGGCCCTGAACTTCAGAATTTGAAAACGAACACATTGCTCACTGTATTTGCCAGTTTAAGACAGATTTTCCATTATATAAAGGTACATATAGCTTAGTTGGTCTACAGTGTTTCCCAAAAGAATAATCTTTATGTCCCAAATCATGTGGTGCAGGCTAGACAGGAAAAGGCAAGTACCTGGAACTGTGAACTGGCTCTAGGTAGAAAGATTCAATGACACCTGATGAGCTGAAGTAAAACTCGGTAGGAAGAATACAGACAACAGATGGTAATGCAAGAAAACATTTGGCCTCCTGACTGCCCAACACAATGTAATGAAGGTGCCTCTACAGGCAGTACTCTGAAGCTCAGTGGAGCAAATGATAAATCTGTCACAGTTTTCTGTCCCCGTTACAGAGCCAGCATTTGGGAAGAATTAGCCAACTGTTAGAAGGAGAGAAAAATAAGAGCGGAACAGAAATCCAGCCTTCGAAGACTCTTGTACTAATTAGATGACAAAAGTAGGATATCTGACACTTGAAATAGCAGAAAAAAGATGTGAAAGGAGAACCCTGTCTGAGTAAAGTGGCAAGATAATGTAAAACGGGAGACAGAGTTGGAATTAGTGTAGTAGAAAGACTAACTTGCTCCCGAGTCTCCTGATTGTTGAAATATCTTAAATCCGTCTTAACTAAAGTCAGGATTGGGCCTAAGCCTGGAACAAGACAGAAGAATTATGATAATGAGGTAAAGTGTCTCCCAATAGAAAGAACATGAATATATTTTGCAGCTGAGAAGCCAGTAGGTCCTAAAATGATGACATAGTCATTCGGATAACTCCTGATTTCTTAATAGTCACTTAACTTTAAGAAGTATAAACTTATAACTTACTCCAGGTCTTAGGTAAGCGATTTTTGCTTGGCTAGACTTTTCACAGGCATGTTTAGTTAATATTAACAGTATTACTACTTAATGCCACAGCTGATCTCTAGAAGTCATGGACCTAGAGAAATCTTAAAATTTAAAAGTTTAACTGAATACTGAAAGAAGTACTCAAGAGAAAATGAGGAATAATATATAAATGAGGACACACATCATTTCTTCAATTTTTCCTGTATTTGTTGAGTTTCCACATCACATAACAGGATCAAGCAATTAAAGTAACTAATACAAAAGTTTTTTTTTAATGTCTATAATTGAAATACCTTAATTAGAGGCCACCAACCTCTAAGAAAGATAAGAAAAAGTGACAATCATTGTTTGAAAAAATGTTTAACTTAATCTCTTTTATGTTAGATTCGAACCATTTAAAGTTCAAGTTTCTATCAGGGTTGTTTCTCTCAAACTTTTCTTACTCCCTAATATGGCATCTAATTTCAAAAGGAAAACATGGTCACAGTTCATTTTCTGAGTGTAAGTCTCTGGTCTTGCTCATCCTATGTACCTAGTATGGTCTCCTGCTGATGAATTTAGCGGCTGGTGAAAGGTGTGGGATGCTGTCTTAGCACTGGCAGTCTGTGATTTGATTAGCTCCCAGGATCATAGTTATTTTCCCTGATTCATCGTCTCCATTTCCATATTAGCAGAAAATGTACATACTTGATTCTTGGACATGACCTATACGGTTCTTCAGTTAAAATGTCTACTTTGCAACTCTGCCTTCAGAGTCACTTTGCCCCCTTGAAACTGCAGCTTTGTGGGAGGCATGAAAGCTCTTGTTTCTGCCACATTTTGCGCCATCAGTGGTGTTACTGAATAACTTACAGATTGACTATGTATCAATAAAAGTCAACAGGGAAGTAATGTTATCTGTGGCTTTTCCACTTGCACACCAGCCTCCATCAATGCCATAATATATCCGCACAGATAGACAATATGGGTCTCAACCATGAGTGGGTGGTGAGAACCAAGACATACATTTCGAGTATTTTGTCCTTTTTCTGTCTCCATTCCATCTGACTCCTCTGGAAATCATCCAAGGAGACCTAGCTTCAGTTTGCAGAGTGATTTAGAGATAGTAGCGATGAGAATTCCATTGTACTACATTCTCAATCCTTTCAAAGCTATGACTTAAATGTAAACTGAAGGTTCAAGTTTCTGACTTTTCTTTTGATATGTACACATGCTTGTAAGGGAGGAGGGTTAGAGCATCATCTTTACATGGACTGGAAAAAGCAATCTTCTTTCTCTTCACATTTCTTTTTATCCATCTCAAACCCCTTCAAGGAAGTGAAATAGGTCTTGATTTTCTGAGAGGAAAATGTGCAGAAAGAAGGCCAGAAAGACAGACCCCAAGAGGGTACTAGAACAAGAGAGAGAACCTGGCTCATGTCATGTCAGTTTCCTAGCTGAATTCTTAAGCCTCTTGACTGCTTCTGCCTTTGCTTAGCTGTGCAGTACTGTCAGAGTGAGCTTTCTACAATGAAAACCTGATCATCAACTTCCCTCCTTAAAAGTCTTTGAAAACCCTAAGAGAGAGAGAGCAAAAGAAAGAGAGAAGGAGAGGATTCATATATTTCAAAGATATTATCTGCATTTGATTTATTATGTGCACTTATGACATTCCTGAGTAGTCAAATAAAGTCAGGTTACAACGACTCCTCTCATCAAATTCACCAATGACTAAATGTTTGACAAATAAACAGTATAATTTTAAGGACTTATTTGGGATAATTACTTTCTCTTATAGTAAATTCCTGTATTACTATATGACTAAGTTTACTTCAGTTTTATTTTTTCTGATTTTTTATTCTCCTGTCCTGCAAAGCTCTAATTCTCAAACAATACATCTTAAAGTCTGAGTTTCAAAATTGTTTATATATTACTCTTACATTTTACAAGTGAAACTTCAAACTCAATAAGCAATAACCAGAATAAATTTATCAACATACTCAAAACATTCCTTAAATTAGAACTTTATTTTTTCATCTAAATATCTGTAGCTAGTTTTTAAAAATTGTATTGCAAGTCTTATACAGGAAAGTAGCAATATTTAAATTTGTTTTTTATTTTACTTTAAGTTCTGAGATACAAGGGCAGAATATGCAGGTTTGTTACATAGATATACATGTGCCATGGTGGTTTACTGCACCCATCAACCCATCATCTAGGTTTTAAGCCTCACATGCATTAGCTATTTGTCCTAATACTCTCCCTCCCCTTGTCCCCTAACCCCGACTAACCGTAGTGTGTGATGCTCCCCTCTCTGTGTCCATGTGTCTCATTGTTCAACTTCCACTTATGAGTGAGAATGTGTGGTGCTTGGTTTTCTGTTTCTGTGTCAGTTTGCTGAGGATGATGGCTGTGTTCTTTGTATTTCCTGAATTTGAATGTTGACCTGTCTTGCTAGATTGGGGAAGCTCTCCTAGCTAGTATCCTGAAGTGTGTTTTCCAACTTGGTTCCATTCTCCCTGTCTCTTTCAGGTACTCCAATCAATCGTAGGTTTGGTCTTTTTACATAGTCCCATATTTCTAAGAGGTTTTGTAATTTCTTTTCATTCTTTTTCTCGAATCTTGTCTGAATGCCTTATTTCAGCAAGATGGTCTTCAAACTTGCATATCCTTTCTTTTGCTTGGTTGATTTGGCTGTTGATACTTGTGAATGCTTCATGAAGTTCTTGTGCTCTGTGTTTCAGCTCCATCAGGTCATTTACATTCCTCTCTAAACTGGTTATTCTGGTTAGAAGTTCCTGTAACTTTTTATCAAGGTTCCTAACTTCCTTGCTTTGGGGTAAAAGATGCTCCTTTAGCTCAGCAGAGTTTATTACCCACGTTCTGAAGCCTACTTCTGTCAATTCATCCATGTCATCCTCTGTCCACTTCCGCACCCTTGCTGGAGAGGTGTTAGAATTATTTGTAGGAGAAGAGGCACTCTGGCCTTTTGGGTTTTCAGTGTTTTTTTGTTGATTCTTTCTCATTTTCATGAGTTTGTCTAGTTTCTATTTGGATAGGGTTTTTGTTGGGAATTTTGTTGTTGGTGATGCTGTTGTTGTTATTTTCTGTTTGTTTTTCTTTCAATGGTCAGGTGCCTCTTCTGTAGGGCTGCTGCTGTTTGCTTCAGGCTGTATTCATCTGGCTCACTGCTGTGCCTGGAGAGGTTCACTTGAGGAGGCTGGAGAATAGCACAGATGGTGCCTGCTCCTTCCTCTGGGATCTATGACCTTAAGGGGCATCTACCTGATGCCAATAGGAACACTCCTGTATAGGGTGTCTGATAACCCCTATTGGAGGATCTCACCGAGTTGGGTGGCACAGGGAGCAAGACCCATTTAACAAAGCACTTTGTCCCTTGATGGAGAGGGTGTGCTTCGCAGAAGGGAAACCCACTTGTCTAGGCTGCCCAGATTTCTCAGAACTAGCAGGAGGAAAGACTAAGTCTGCTGGTCCATGGAGACTGCAGCCACCCTTTCCCCTAGGGGCTCAGGCCCAGGGAAATGGGAGCTCTGTACCTGAGATGCTGGCTGGAGTTGCTGGAGTTTCTACAGGGAGGCCCCACCCAGTAAGGAGGGATGGGTCAGGGTCAGGCCTGAAGAGGCACTCTGGCCACAGTTTCCCACAGCCAGTGTGTTGGGCTGTGGGGGATACCTCTTGGGACCGAGCCATCCAGCCTCCCTGGCTCTGGCAAGGAAAAGCACAGCCCAGAGCTATAGAGATGGCTGCCACCATTCCCCTGCCCTAAAAGCTTAATGTGTTAGGCAGCTATCAGTCCCAGTGTTGGCTGCTGCCCCTCCTGGAAGGACCACAAAGGGTTTAGACAGCAGGCAGCCACAGCTGTGGTGCTAGTCACCCCTCCCTCTGGGAGCCCGGCAGACTTAAACAGATTCTAGCTTACTGGCTATTGAGAATCTGCACAGCTCTGTGGTTGGGACCTTAGGCCTTGGTGTCATGGGCTCACGAGTGGGACCTTCTGATGCACAGTTCCGTGGAAAAAGCACAGTTTCCCTGGCTGGGTAGCACACTCACCCAGCGCCTCCCTTGACTGGAGTGTGGGGGCTCCCCTGCCCCGTGTTGCTCTCAAGTGGGCCACTGCACCGCACTGCTCTTCCTTCTTATTCATGGGTCACACCGGCCACCTAATCAGTTGCGATGACAGAACCTGGATACCTTGGTTGCTGGTGCAGGATTCGCACACTGTTACGGTTCTTTCCTGTGGGAGCCTATGATTGCCACTGCTTCTAGTTAGCCATCTTGGCCCCTCCAAAAGTAGCAGTTTTTTACATCATGGTTCACTATCCCTAAGTCCTATTACAGGGTATATTCGGTTTTTCATTTTTTAGTATTTTTATTATTTGCCTCTATATTTTCATGAAACATGCTCATACGGCTATGTCTGGTATTTTCAATTTTGTCATGTGCTGTTATTACAAGTTATTTATAACCCATATTCACCCTAATATTATTTTTAAAATGTAAATGGTTCTATAGCTAGCACCATCTTGGTTGGGTTTTCTGTTACTTGTAGCCAAAGGCAATCTAAAATGACAGATGGCCACAACAGTGTTTGGGAAATCCCATCTCCTACCTAGCCCTTCTCTTCAAAATTTAGCTTTCCCGTTTCTTCTTCCTGTGAAGTCTATGCTGTCACCACTATTACCCTACACACACACACACACACACACACACACACACACACACACACAGCTTGTATTTTCTCACATCACCACAGGAATATATCAATGCTCTCTCTCTTCATGATGTTAAAGGTATTAACCACTTGTCTGATATTCCAAAGAAATTGTCACTACTAAACAGTACAGTCAAGTGTCCTTCAACTTTTTACTATTACAGAGAATGATTCAGAATTTTCAGAAATTATTCAGTACGCACTTACAAAGCCAGATTTTTCAGTTTCTGGTTCTACTGCTTATTAATCTTTCATTGTATGCTTCAAACTACTTGAAAAGTGCTTCCCACTTCTATTATAAATATCAACTTACTATGCAAGAATCTCAGTTCAGGAGAGTAGCAAAAGGGCAGTCTATTCAGGGCTATATCATAATCTTCAAAAAGAAGGAAGGTAAATGTACACTTTGAAAGTTACCCCCTGCAGATGACCCTAATATGCCTCCATAATCTACTCCTATGCCAGTCACTTTTCCAAACATACCACCAAATGCTTTCTTCTGCACCTGTGACTCTAGGTATTTATTATAAATTATTGAATCCTAAATGCATATCTCCATAACAGTTCTTTTAGCTAAACTTGAGACATATAGACAAAATCAGGCTGACTGTCTCCGATTAGATTCCCATGCACTTCCAAACCCAAAATGTTCAAAACTTCTTTGAAAACCTCCTATTTTTCCTTGAAATACTGTCTTTGTCAACAAAACCATAATTTAACTAGTCACCCCACTCAGAATCTTGACAATCCTTCTTAGGCTTCCCTCTTTCCACTCTTCACTATGTACATCCTGTTGCCAAATTCCAGTTCAATGCCATCTTCTAAATCTCACACAAATCTATTAAATCCTCTCTAGTCTTATGGCTAATGCCTTGGCTCAGGCCATGTCAGTTCCTTAGCTGAATTCCTAGGCCTCCTGACTGCTTCTGGTCTTGCTCAGCCATGCGGTGCTGTCAGAGTGAGCTTTCTGCAATGAAAACCTTATCATTATAACTTTCCTGCTTAAAAGTCTTTGAAGACACTAAGGAAAAAATAACTCTTGGTTTCAGCTCTGATTCAAATTCCAAAGCATTATCTCAACTCAGGCAGATATAAGTGAGGCAATACAAGGTGTCAACACATGAACACCACTTTACATTTGCCTAGGCATATTAGTCAGGGTTCTCTAGAGGTACAGGACTAATAGGATAGATGTATATATGAAGGGGAGTCTATTAAGGAGTATTGACTCACACAATCACAGGGTGAAGTCCCACAGTAGGCCATCTGCAAGCTGAGGAGTAAGGAAACCCGTCCAAGTCTCAAAACCTCAAAAGTAGGGAAGCTGATAGTGCAGCCTTTAGTCTCTAGCCGAAGGCCCAAAAGCCCCTAACAAACCACTGGTGTAAGTCCAAGAGTCCAAAAGCTGAAGAAATTGGAGTCCAGTGTTCGAGGACAGGAAGCATCCAGCATTGGAGAAAGATGGAGACCAGAAGACTTAGCCAGTCTAGGCTTTCCACATTCCTCTGCCTGCTTTTATCCTAGCTGCACTGGCAGTGGAGTAGATGGTTTCCACCCAGATTGAGGGTGAGTCTGCATCTCCCAATCCACTGACCCAAATGTTGATCTCCTTTGGCGACACCCTCACAGACACACGAAGGAATAATACTTTGCATCCTTCAGTTCAATCAAGTTGACATTCAATATTAACCAACACACTAGGAAACTTGTTTCTCATTGTGGAAAAAAAACCATCCCCAAAAGTGACTGAGGTCAGCAATGTGAATAATGTTGAATCCCTGTAATGCTTGTGCTTCTACTGTCAGGCATCCTTAGCACTTCCTGGTATGACCGAGGCTGCCCATGCTCACAAGCAAAGAGAGTGGGTATTGAAAGCACAGATTGGGCTTGCTGTTATTTCTACATCTGTGAAAAAAAGGCAAAATTCATCCAAGATGAATGCTTATAAGCCACTCCAGAGGTTTGTGTCTCTCAGGTGTATTTCAAGGTACTCCCTACAACAGTGAGGGGGAACTCACTGCTCTCCCCCGATTCTGTTCTGCACTCTGCACCTAAAAAGATACTGCAAATCTTATTTTCTGAGCCTAGAATATCTGTTTCTGCAAACAGCCCCAGTACTAACTCAGGGTTTCAGTTCACCCATACAGAAGGTTTTCAGTCATATAACCATAAATTCCACATAGTTTAACTCCTGTTACTGTAGGTAACTACACCTAGGGAGCAACTGCTTGTGGAATATTCACAGACTTCTTGGATTTACCAAATGAATTAAAATCATTAATCTAAAATAGTTCTGTCTTTTTTTTTTTTAAACAGAAACTCCTTCCTTCTTGAAATACATGGACTTATGATAATCTAGCAATTAATTATGGCTACCTCTATGTCAACTTCATTTACTTTCTTTCACCATAGCTACATTGTTCTCATTCACTCCAGCTTCTCGGCATCTCTTCTCTTTATTTTTCCTGTTAATGGTTTATCCACCCAATAGACACTTTTCATTTTATGATAATTGGGTTTTTGACATGAAATCAAACGTTGCTTTTAACCCTTGAAAAGAGTTCCCTTGCATCATTTTTTGTTCAAATTTAGATTAATAATGTCACTTATTCTTAGAATTGCATCAACCATTACAAAGTTTATCCCCAAAGAAAAACTTTTCAAAGGTTATAAGCAAACAAATGACTATTTTTTATATATATATAAACGATGTGGCCCACTCTCAATTTAATTTCATTTTCTTTAATTATTTGTTGCACTTTAGATATGGTTTTATTATACTATTATGTAACATTCTATTTTCTTAAAGGAAAATCTTAAAAAATCACTTAAATCAAAAAAGCAGAATATCTCAGAGTATTACTCTTACCTCTAATATCTTACCTCTAAACACTTAGCATTTCACTGTTTCTTATTGGTCAATTTCCAGGAAAATGCAGATCTACCTTTCATTCAGATGGACCAATTTCCTGAAAAGAAATAGAGCAGTGTCCTTGGAATTCATGGACTGACTTCAAAATGTCTATGAATTCTTTAAAATTACATAAGAAAAGGTGAATATTCATATGTAACTGTTTACCTTAGAATGACGACGGCACGTAGATTTCAGAGAATTCTCAAGTGTGTTCCTTGAAAAGCATAATTACTACTGAACTCTCTATTACAAGTATTACTTGGACAAAATAGTTAGAATTATGTTAGACAAACATAAATATCCTTCTTAGTTTGGGCTTACGGTTAATATTCTATGAGAATATTAACATGTGTTATTACCAAAAAAGCATCTTTTAAAAAGAGTACTGAAAAATGACATTAAAATTTCCATATTGAAGTCTAAATGGATTTAGACAGATTCATTGTTTAAACTAACTCATGCTGTGCTGAGAAAACTATTATAAAAATCATGTCTTTAAAAAGTTGTAAAGCTCCTATTGAAAATCTAATGTCCCAGTAAGATTCTGATGTTTTTCACTGTGAATTGTTAATTATTTTTCAAGTTTGTTTAAGTAATAAAATATTTCAAGTGGCATATATTACTTTATGTATGTACAACTTTTTTTTAAGTATATACTTTAAGTTCTGGTATACATGTGCAGAACGTACAGGTTTGTTACATAGATGTACCCAGGCCATGGTGGTTTGCTACAACCATCAACCTGTCACCTATATCAGGTATTTCTTCTAATACTATCACTCCCCTAGCCCTGCAACTCCTGACAGGCCCCGGTGTGTGGTGTTTCCCTCCATGTGTCCATGTGTTCTCATTGTTCAACTTCCACTTACAAGTAAGAACATGTGGTGTTTGGTTTTCTGTTCCTGTGTTAGTTTGCTGAGAATTATGGTTTCCAGATTCATCCATGTCCCTGCAAAAGGCATGAACTCATCATTTTTTTGTGACTGCATAGTACTCCATGGTATATATGTGCCACATTTTCTTTATCCAGTGTATTATTGATGGGGATTTCGGTTGGTTCCAGATCTTTGCTATCGTGAACAGTACTGCAATAAACATACATTTGCATGTGCCTTTATAGTAGAATGATTTATAATCTTTTGGGTATATACCCAGTAATGGGATTGCTGGGTCAAATGGTATTTTTGGTTCTAGATCCTTGAGGAATTGCCACCGTATCTTCCACAATGGTTGAACTAATTTACACTCCCATCAACAGTGTAAAAGTGTTCCTATTTCTCCACATCCTCTCCAGCATCTGTTGTTTCCTGACTTTTTAATAATTGCCATTCTAACTGGCATGAGATGGTATCTCACTGTGGTTTGGATTTGCATTTCTCTAATGATCAGTGATGATGAGCATTTTTTCATATGTTTGTTAGCCACATAAATGTCTTCTTTTGAAAAGTGTGTGTTCATATCCTTTGCCCACTTTTTGATGGGGTTGTTTCTTTCTTTCTTGTAAATTTGTTTAAGTTCCTTGCAGACTCTAAATATTAGCCCTTGCCAGATGGAGAGATTGCAAAATCATTCTCCCATTCTGTAGGTTGCCTGTTCACTTTGGTGATAGTTTATTTTGCTGTGCAGAAGCTTTTTAGTTTAATTAGATCCCATTTGTCAACTTTGGCTTTTGTTGCCATTGTTTTTGGTGTTTTCATCATGAAGTCTTTGCCCATGCTTACATCCTGAATGGTATTGCCTAGGTTTTCTTCTAGGGTTTTATGTTTTGGGGTCTTACATTTAAGTCTTTAATCCACCTTGAGTTAATTTTTGTATAAGGTGTAAGAAAGGGTTCCAGTTTCGGTTTCCTGCATATGGCTAGCCAGTTTTTCCAACACCATTTATTAAATAGGAAATTCTTTCCCCATTGCTTGTTTTTTGTCAGGTTTGTTAAAGATCAGATGGTTGTAGATGTGTGGCATTATTTCTGAGGCATCTGTTCTGTTCCGTTGGTCTATATATCTGTTCTGGTATCAGTACCATGCTGTTTTGGTTACTGTAGCCTTGTAGTACAGTTTTAAGTCAGGTAGGGTGATGCCTCCAGCTTTGTTCTTTTTGCTTATGATTGTCTTGGCTATATGGGCTTTTTTGTTGTTGTTCCATATGAAATTTAAAATAGTTTTTCTAATTCAGTGAAGAAAGTCAATGGTTGCTTGATGGGAATAGCATTGAATATGTAAATTACTTTGGGCAGTATGGCCATTTTCATTATATTAATTCTTCCTATTCATGAGTATAGAATGTTTTTCCATTAATTTACATCCTCTCTTATTTTCTTGAGCAGTGGTTTGTAGTTCTCCTTAAAGAGGTCTTTCACATTCCTAGTAAGTTGTATTCTTAGGTATTTTATTCTCTTTGTAGCAATGTGAATAGGAATTCACTCATGATTTGGCTTTGTTTGTCCATTAGTGGTGTGTAGGAATGCTTGTAATTTTTGCACTTTGATTTTGTAAGTTGAGACTTTGCTGAAGTTGCTTATCAGCTTAAGGAGCTTTGGGGCTGACGTGATGAGGTTTTCTAAATATACAATCAAGTCACCTGCAAACAGAGACAATTTGACTTACTCTGTTCCTATTTGAATAACCTTTATTTCTTTCTCTTGCCTGATTGCCGTGGCCAGAACTTGTAATACTATGTTGAATAGGAGTGGTGAGAGAGGACATCCTTGTCTTGTGCTGGTTTTCAAAGGGAATGCTTCCAGCTTTTGCTCATTCAGTATGATTTTGGCTGTGGGTTTGTCATAATAGCTCTTATTATTTTGAGATATGTTCCATCAATACTTAGTTTATCGAGAGTTTTTAGCATGAAGTGGTGTTAAATTTGTCAAAGGTCTTTTCTGCATCTATTGAGATAATTATGGGATTTTTGTCATTTGTTCTGTTTATGTGATAGATTATGTTTACTGATTTGTGTATGTTGAAGCAGCCTTGTATCCCAGGGATGAAGCTGACTTGATCATGTTGGATAAGCTCTTTGATGTGCTGCAGGGTTCGGTTTGCCAGTATTTTATTGGGGATTTTTGTATTGATTTTCATCAGGTATAATGGCTTGAAATTTTCTTTTTTTGTTGTGTCTCTGCCAGATTTTGGTGTCAGGATGATGCTGGCCACATAAAATGAGCTAGGAAGGAGTCCCTCTTTTTCTATTGTTTGGAATAGTTTCAGAAGGAATGGTACCAGCTCTTTGTACCTCTGGTAGAATTAGGCTGTGAATCCATCTGCTCCTGGGCCTTGTTTGGTTGGTAGGCTATTAATTACTGCCTCAATATCAGAACTTGTTATTGGTCTACGCAGGGATTCTACTTCCTACTGATTTAATCTTGGGAAAGTATATGTGTTCAGGAATTTTATCCATTTCTTCCAGATTTTCTAGTGTATTTGTGTAGAGGTGTTTATGGTATTCTCTGATGGTAGTGTGTACTTCTGTCGGATTGGTGGTGATAGCCCCTTTATCATTTTTTATTGTGTCTATTTGATTCTTCTCTCTTTTCTTCTTTATTAGTCTGGTTAGTGGTTTATCTATTTTGTTGGTCTTTAAAAAAAACAGCTCCTGGATTCATTAACTTTTTGGTGGGTTTTGTGTGTCTCTATTGCCTTCAGTTCTGCTCTGATCTTAGTTATTTCTTACCTTCTGCTAGGTTTTGAACTCGTTTGCTCTTCCTTCTCTAGTTATTTTAATCGTGATGTTAGGGTGTTGATTTTAGATCTTTCTCACTTTCTCTTGTGGGCATTTAGTGCTATAAATTTCCCTCTAAATACTGCTTTAGCTGTGTCCCAGAGTTTCTGGTACATTGTGTCTTTTTTCTCATTGGTTTCAAATAACTTGTTTATTTCTGCCTTGACATTGTTATTTACTCAGCAGTCATTTAGGAACAGGTTGTTCAGTTTTCACGTAGTTGTGTGGTTTTGAGTGAGTTTCCTCATCCTGAGTTCTAATTAGTTTGCACTGTAGTCTGAGAGACAGTTTGTTATGATTTCTATTCTTTTGCATTTGCTGAGAAGTGTTTTACCTCCAATTATGTGGTCAATCTTAGAATAAGTGTGATGTGGTGCTGAGAAGAATGTATATTGATTTGGGGTAGAAAGTTCTGCAGTAGTCTATTAGGTCCACTTGGTCCAGAGCCAAGTTTAAGTCCTGAATATTCTTGTTAATTTTCTGTCTGGTTGAGCAGAAAATTAACAAGGATATTAATTAAATTAACACATTACTTTAATATTGATCAAATACTGATTTAATAACTAATCAAATATTAAATATGATTTGATTAAATTAACACAAATAATTAAATAATATTGATTTAATAATTAATTACATTAACACATCACTTTAATATTGACAGTGGTGTGTCAAAGTCTCCCACCATTATTGTGTGGGAGTCTAAATCTCTTTGTAGGTCTCTAAGAACTTACTTTATGAATTTGGGTACTCCTGTATTGGGTGCATATACATTTAGCATAGTTAGCTCTTCTTGTTGCATTGATCCCTGTACAATTAATTAATGCCTTTGTTTGTCTTGTTTGATCTGTGTTGGTTTAAAGTCTGTCTTATCAGAGATTAGGATTGCAACGCCTGTTTTCTTTTTTCTTTTGCTTTCCATTTGCTTGGTAAATCTTCCCTCATCCCTTTATTTTGAGCCTATGTGTAAGTTTCCAAGTGAGATGGGTCTCCTGAATACAGCACACTGATGGGTCTTGACTCTTTATCCAATTTTCCAGTCTGTGTATTTTAATTGGGGCATTTATCCCACTTACATTTAAGGTTAATATTGTTATGTGTAAATTTGATCCTGTCATTATGATACTAACTGGTTATTTTGCCTGTTGGTTGATGCAGTTTCTTCACTGTGTCGATAGTCTTTAAAATTTGATATGTTTTTGTAGTGGCTGGTACCGGCTTTTCCTTTTCATATTTAGTGCTTCCTTCAGGAGCTCTTGAAAGGCAGGCCTGGTGGTGACAAAATCTCTCAGCATTTGCTTGTCTGTAAAGGATTTTATTTCTCATTTGCTTAGGGAGTTTAGTTTGGCTAGACATGAAATTTTGCGTTAAAAATTCTTTTCTTTAAGAATGTTGAATATTGGCCCCTACTCTCTTCTGGCTTGTACGGTTTCTGCAGAGGGATCTGCTGTTAGTCTGATGTGCTTCCCTTTGTGGGTAACCCGACCTTTCTTTGTGGTTTCCCTTAACATTTTTTCCTTCATTTTAACCTTGGTGAATCTGACAATTATGTCTTGGAGTTGCTTTTCTCAAGGAATATCTTTGTGGCATTCTCTGCATTTTTTTCGCATGAATCTTGGCCTGTCTTGCTAGGTGGGCAAGATGGCTGAATAGAACAGCTCTGGTCTGCAGCTCTCAGTGAGATCAACACAGAAGGCAGGTGATTTCTGCATTTCCCACTAAGGTACATGACTCATCTCATTGGGACTGGTTAGATAGTGGATGTAGCCCACTGAGGGCAAGCTGACGCAGGGTGGGGCATCTCCTCACCCAGGAAGTGTAAGAAGTCAGACTCCCTTCCCTAGTTTAGGGAAGCCATGAGGGACTGTGCCATGAGGAATGGTGCATTCTGGCCCAGATAGTATGCTTTTCTTATACTCTTCACATCCCAGAGACCAGGAGATTCCCTTGGGTGCTTACTCCACCAGAATCCTGGGTTTCAAGGACAAAACTGGGCAGCCATTTAGGCAGACACTGAGCTAGCTGCAGGAGTTGTTTTTTCATACCCCAGTGGCACCTGGAATGCCAGTGAGACAGAACCATCCATTTTGCTAGTAAAGGGGCATGTCCTGTTTCTCATGTAGATTTTATTGCCTTTTTCGTACTTATTCTGCTTATGTAAGATTTTACTTTTTAAGAATAATATTTACTATTGCTTACCATTTACATGGCATGTATACATAAAATGGGAAGAAAACAAAGGGAAATTGTCATGATTTAAATATTTATTTATGTCTAAAATAAACCGTGTCCTATCATAATATAAACAGTATGATAGAGGTATTATCTTGTAGATCAATCAAGAGAACTTTAATATCACCAATCCCTAACTCTAAGAAATACAGAGTAAGCTGAAATGGCAACTATTCCACAGTTTTATCAAAAAGAATGCAGTAATGTGTAAATTTCATTCATTTATCTGACTATAAAAAGAATGCATTAGTTCTATGCAGAAGCCTACAGAGAAAAACACTCCATTTAGAATAAAAAAATGTAACCTTCCCTCTGTCGTTCTGTGTGATTCTTCCTACTGGTTACATGTCCTAAGCTGTGCATTATATAGCCTCATAGTAATATTCCAGAAGTGCAGACATTGGCAACTAAAAGGAATTGTACAGAGCCATGTCTCATGGCAACTCATGAACCTTACCTTCAAGTCTCAAGGATGCAAATGTCTAAGCATATGAAACTAAGTTAACGGATACAAGTTTGGTTATCTGGATTCCTCTTGGGTAGCTGTTGATAATCTATTAGAAATCCCCTAGGAAGATGAAAATAAACAGGGCAAATAGGAGAAACTGAAGACAAAAGAATGAAGCAAAACATTAAGATGTAACAGTTAAGGGTGAGGAAAACAAGAAGGGAAATAAAATCAGCCACTGTAATTCAACCTACAGATATTTGCTATGAGGAATAAAAAGTTCCTTTCTGTTTAATAACTTCATGGCCCATTATGGAATTGCAGCCTAGCAAAGCAAAAATCATCAAAATAATGATCCTAGTTCATCATACATAAATAGGTAAAACCAAACTCTGGATCATTAATTTGTATCTTGGATAGACAGAATGATTAGTAAATATCAATGCGTTAATCTGTTATAGAATCTATTGCACATTCATAACTGATATGGTTTAGCTCTGTTTCCCCACTCAAATCTCATCTCAAGAATTGTAATCCTCAATGCCAAGCAAGGGCTCAGTGGGAGATGAGTGGATTATGGAGGCGTTCTTCCCCATGCTGTTCTCCTGACAGTGAGTGAGTTCTCATGAGATCTGATAGTTTTAAAAGTGGCAGTTTTCCCTGCGCACTCTCTCTGTCTCCTGCCACCTTGTGAAGAAGGTTCTTGCTTTCCCTTTGCCTTCTGCCATGATTGTAAGTTTCCTGAGGCCTCCCCAGCCAAGCAGACCTGTGAGTCAATTAAACTTCTTTTCTTCTTACTCAGTCTTGAGTAGTTCTTTCTAGCAGTGTGAAAACTAACACAATAACACATTTTCATTGTTTTCAGAAGTGTTGGGTCACCTCCTGTTTCTACTCTGCAGGATCTCTCATGTTGTTATTTATTTGCCTTCATCTGTTCTCATTCTATGTGCTGTAGCAAGAAGGCCATATTTACCCCAAGGTTCTCCTGTTATCTGTAAGTCATAGCCTGATCACCCCCTGAAAAATATCTCCAGCAGAAAATTCACATTAAAATTCTAGGTTTTTATCTACAAAAATAAAATTAAAAGTTAGAACCATCTCTAAAGTCCAGAATTTAACTCATTATTGTTTCCTTACACCATATTCTTTATCTGTTTTTTCCTACTAATCAGTGACACATATTCCCCCTCATCTCTCAGTCCGGCTGCACTCTTCAGTCTCCCCAAAACTATGAGATGAAATTACAGAATTGCTATCCACGAAATGTGTTAAGAAAAATGTGTAGATACACAAAATAATGGCATTGTGAACTTAATTTTGTTTATAGCCTTAATAACAGTTAGTTACCTATAGACCTAAGTTGGTAAAAATAATATTAAAATTTATTTACATGAATGTTTACACATGGTTTATAATTTTTTACTTTTAAAAATCTAAATGTTTACTGAACTTTAAAAAAAAGTCAAATAGGCAAATATGCTTTAAAATTATTAGCAATTTTTGTGTAAAACATAATATAGTTACTTATATTGTCACTTATACTTTCCATTTTTAGGGCAGCCTGAATTCTAAAGATCCTTGCCAAGTACCAATTACATTTTCTATTGCCTTTAGCTAATCATAATTTAGTCTTCTATTAGGAAGTCTATTGAAGACTAGTTAATTCATTAGTACATGCTTAATGGGGTTTAGTGCTTAGTCAATTCTTCATTTTACTTTGTGGCTTTCTACCTTTGTTTAACTAAGTCTCTGTAATCATTTATTCCATTTCTAATAACATCACATTGGTAACTGTACAAAAGGTATGTTTAGAGTGTGAAGCTAATATATTAACTTTAGCACCTAATTCTTTCTAATGATTAACTGACAATAAAATTTCTTAAGTAACTTAGTAATCCTCACTGAGCGAAACAACAATCTATTTGAGTGAAGAAAGTGGCAAAAAAAAAAACAAACCTTCCTTTTCCTCATCTTGGATATCTTACTACAGAAAGAGAGTCACTACAACATAAAACTTAACCAATAAAGCCTAAAGAGCTTTATCTTTCCTATTCAAGGGGAATGCGCATGAATACTACACACAAATTTCTTAATAAAATACATTTTTTCCTGAAAGGATTTTATGTTCTAGAGATAGACTTCATCTGAAAGCTACCCCATTCTCCTAATAAGTGAATGGCTTTTAAACACAAATTTACCTCTCCTAAACTTTACCAAATTTGCCACCATAATCCAGAGATAAGAGATTAAAGAATGAAAAAATATGGAAATCAGAGCATAGAACACTAAGGAGACATTACATAAGAAAGAAAGTACATGTCCTTAAAAATATTATTGATAAAGATCTTGTACTTTCAGGAACAACTTGGAGTAAATTTATTGATGAACTCGCTGCTCTAATAAGTAAATATTAATATAAGGAAGTAATCATTTACTTTTTTTGGGGGGTGACTCACAAACAATGAACTTTATTTATTTATGTTTTAATTTAGATTCAGGAAGTACACATGCAGGCTTGTTACATGGATACACTGCATGATGCTGAGGTTAGGCACCTAATGATCCCATTGCTCAAGTAGTGAACACAGTACCTGATACTTAATTTTTTAATCCTTTCCCCCTCCTCTTGCTGTCCCTTTTTGGAATCCCTAGCATTTATTGTTCCCATCTTTGTGTCTGTATGTACCCAATGTTAAGCTCTCATTTATGCCTGAAATATACAGCATTTGCTTTTCTGCTTCTGCCCTAATTCGTTTAGGATAATGACCTCTAGGTACATCCATGTTACTGCAGAAACACTTAGGATATTTCTCAAATAGCTAGAAGTAAGTTACTACTGGGTATATATGCAAAGGAAAATAAATCATTCTACCAAAATGATCCCTGTATTCATATGTTTATCACATCACTATTCACAATAGCATAGACATGGAATCAATGCAGGCACCCATCAATTGTGGATTAGATAAAGAAAATGTGATGTGTATATACCATAAAATAACACACATCAATAAAAAGGAACAAAATCTTTTGAAATAATCCTTTAAATGTCCTTTTGAAATAATCGTTTAAATGCACAGTGTTGAATGTAAAGAGAAAAGGAAAGGAAATGAACGATATAAAATCACACTACTAATAAGGATGCAGACAAAAGCTGATCAACAGAGATTTTTCTTAGACACACATGGCTAAGAGTTTTATTTTTCTTAGTGAGCAAGAGTTGGGGCTGGCATACCCATAGCGTAAAATGTGCTTAAGCATCTATATAGTCATTTTATATGCTATTATTATAGTGTGGTTCATTTCTTCTTAAATAATTTTATATTTTTCTTATAAATTCAACTCTTTGCCGGGCGCGGTGGCTCAAGCCTGTAATCCCAGCACTTTGGGAGGCCGAGGCGGGTGGATCACGAGGTCAAGAGATGGAGACCATCCTGGTCAACATGGTGAAACCCTGTCTCTACTAAAAATACAAAAATTAGCTGGGCATGGTGGCACGTGCCTGTAGTCCCAGCTACTCGGGAGGCTGAGGCAGGAGAATTGCTTGAACCCAGGAGGCGGAGGTT
>PVKV010026289.1:0-28246 GCA_004027835.1 Alouatta palliata | reverse complement strand
AAAAAAAAAAAAAAAAAAAAAAAAGAATAACAAGTCATTGATGGAACTCTGCTTTTCACAGATGATTGTCAAACAGGATTCCCAAAAGGGATGGGCAAGCTAGCACTGGCCCAAAGCAATGGGGCCAGATTTGAACCAACAACCTGTCCAACTTTGTTGTTATATACCAGGAACTTCTTGAGCTAAGACTGAAAATAAAGAGGGATATTATGCTTACCTGGACAATTTTTTTGACTGGGTGGAAATCAGATACTGCAGCTCTGTTGCGCAGGTCCTCAAAAATATCTTCTTTATTGATAAGCTTATAAGGTTGTTCATCTGTGACATCTTCATCTATTCGGCAGTTAAATATTTCCTGGGTCTTGGTAGTTAACACTAAAGGATAAATTTCTGGATGACCTAGAAAAGACAAAGTGAAATTTGCACATTAAGTATGACCACTTAAAATATTAGCATTAGGAAACATGCAATTGCTTGCTTTTAATAATTATCTTGGTTAAAATTTTAAGACTTTGAAGTTATTATTCCGATATTTAAAGTAAGTATATCCATTTTTTTTTTAACGCCAAAAAAGTTTTTAAAACAGAAGAAAATAACAATGGTCCATAATACTACCTCTTAAGAAGAAGAAAAATCTCTATTAATACTTTGCTTTATTTTCTTCTAGTCACTCCACATATACCTTATATAAACTTCTAAATTCTGATTTTAATACTTACTGTTATAGGTATTTTACGCAAGTATTTAATACTTACCATTATGTCACAAGTATCTGACATTAGGTAATGGGTCTAAAACATCATTTTATATTAATTGAATTCTATAGCATACTTTTAAACTATTCTCTTGTTGGTAAGCATTTTAATTTTTTTCTCGCTTGTTTCCAGTTACTGTAAATCATCCTACAAACAAATATCTAGTTTATAAATTTTTATTGCCTTTCACATTATTTTCTTAGGATCAATTTAAAAACTGATATTATTGCTTGGAAGGTATGACCACTTGTTTAGGCTCTTTTCAGTCTGTATTGCTTTCCTAAAACACCCCAACCTCATCCTCTCCCCTGCTGCTCTCTTACCAGGTGACTGGCTTTCTATTTCACAGAGAAAACAAGGTCTGAATAGCACAGAATCTTACCAGGTCCTGCAGCCCTGCCCACCAGGTGATTAAAACAGGCACCACCTTTCTGCCCTTATGCACTCAGAGGACCTGCCTTCCTCTGCCGCCAGGGCCCCACCAACTATTCCTTTCACCTTTTCTTACTTCCATGCCGCTTTCCTTCAGCATGCAGATTTGCTCAATTGTCTCTCATTTTAAAGAAACCTTCCTTGACTCTTCACAGGGATCTCTGCTCTTTAGGGCTTCTCTTTTTCACAAACTTAACAGTTACTCAATTCTTCACATTTTTCAATTACTGACTTCTCGGTTGGTTGTATTAATAAACCCTTGGACATAGGAAGGTTGGGAGGGAATCCCTTTCCTCCCATCTGGCTGCCAGTCCCAGTATTGCTCTCAAAAAAGGAGAGAGGAGAGATTCAGAGGCTTCCATCCTTGGTCTTCACATCCCTTTGTCGCATCCCAGGGCCAGTCCTCAGCAGCAGCATGCCCTGGGAGGGCGGACGCTAGGGGACAAAGGAGTATTCTGCCTGCTGCCCTCCCCTCTCTCAAGCCTTCTTCCTGTTTTCTTATCCTTCATATCACTATAATCAGCCACAACAGTCTCAGCTCTGCATCTGCCCCCAGGATTCTCTCCCCAACTCACAGTCACTCCCATCTCCTCAAGCACCCACACCCCTGGATGTCAGGCTATCCTCCCTCCAGCTGCTTAACAGATGTGCCAGCAAGGGGAGAAGCGTATGTGGCCTCTCATGTTGGAATTTTGAGCTTATTTTCCCATAGAAATATTTTCCCCCACCCCACGGGCTCTATGGTACAATAATTCAGGTAATTTGGAGGTTTTAAATAACTGTATGCATAACACTGATTATATGTGGAAGTATATTTCAAACTTCAGTCAGTTGGCATAACATTGGGAATTCAAGTTGTTCATGAATAAAGGACATATTATACATTTTTATCTCCCTCAAAAGACTAACTGTAACACCTGCCCCTATGAGAGGCTCAGTAACTGTTGATTTGATTCAAACAAGTACTCCCCTGGAAGCAGACTGCATTTATAATGTCAAATGTATAACAAAAGTTCTGTAGTTGTGCCTGAGAAAAACACTAGGTGGTACTGTGAGACTCACAATGCGCTAGTGCCCAAAAGAAGGCAGCTGTCCCTAATAAACAGAGGCATTCAGGGAGACCAGAAAGCTTTCTGCCATCCACGACACTAGAAAGACAGCACGGAAGATCGTTTTCTATGCTATCTGCCCCTACTAAACACACGCTTCAAATTCTACTGGCTTGGTATTTTTCACAAAAAATGATCCTTTCACACTAATTGGATTTTTCAAGGCAACTCTAATACAGGAACATTCCTTTACCTAGAAGTCAGTAAAACTAGTGGACTGTTTCTGTCTAGAGTTGGCAATCAGTGATAACTGCAGAAAACTGGCAGCCAACAGATCACACAAAACTTCTATAGTCCGGTACCATCATGCCCCATCACCATGAGGACCAAACTAACCAGGGCAAGGCCTGATGCTTCTGGCCACCCCAAAGGGTCACCGGCCAAATACCATAAAACAACTGCTATTGGGTAGGTTTTGAGGCACACACTGAAGACAGCACTATAGGCTACGGCAATGAGGCTGTTGTGATCACAATGACATGGGCTCACTGGATCCCTGAGCAGAGTGGGAGGTGGGTTGCTCCAAGGAGTGTGAGACAAGTGTTGGAGCAGAGGAAGGGTCTTCAGGGCCTCCTGAAGCTGACTGAGGTCAGAAGTGCCAATCATAAGGACAATGTCTGCCAGGGCCCAACAGCCATGTTAATTATGGTAACTTCTATGGTACACTTACTGCTGCCAGGCGCAGTTTTAAGCACTTTATGTGTATTATTATTATTATTATTATTATTATTTTGAGACAGAGTCTCACTGTCACCAGGCGCCAGGCTGGAGTGCAGTGGCACGACCTCGGGTCACTGCAACCTCCGCCGCCCAGGTTCAAGCAATTCTCCTGCCTCAGCCTCCCGAGTAGCTGGGACTACAGGCGCACACCACCACGCCCGGCTAACTTTTTTTTTGTATTTTTAGTACAGACGGGGTTTCACCATGTTGACCAGGATGGTCTCTATATCTTGACCTCATGATCTGCCCGCCTCGGCCTCCCAAAGTTATGTGTATTATTAACTCATTTAGTCTTCACAACAACATTCAGAGGTGGGTACTATAATTGTCTCCATTTGTTAGCTGAGAAAACTGAGGGTCACAGAGTTCAAGTAACATGTCTGAGGTAAGTCTCTGGGAGTTGAAAGTGGTGGTATTAGGATCAAAACCAAGGTCCCTGAACTCTACTGTGCTACACTTTCTCTCTAATGAGTGGACACAGCAGAGCCCTGGAGAGGGTTCTGCTTCACACACAGCCAGGGAGGGAACACAGATGATGTTCCCTAGGATCCCATGAATGGCAGTTATTCACCTAGCAGGAGCCAAAGGCAGATTCAAACTCTACACAATTCATGCCTCAGAATCTTACTGTGTGTACAAGATAGAAGGCTATGCAATATAAATCATAGGTTACACATATATTGTCCTGTATAATAAGCATTATTTAAATAACTCCCATACATTTCACCTGTACATTCTTTTTTTTTTTTTTTAACATTTTGGTTGCTATCTAGTTTTTTAAAAACAGTTTTGCTGAGTTATAACTGACAAATGATAAACTGCACACAATATGTACAATTTGATAAATACATACACATACCCCATGAAGCCATTACCATAATCAAGATAAAGAACAGATCCATAAGGCCAAATGTTTCCTTGTGTCCCTGCTTCCCAATATACCTCCTTCATCCCCAAGTAACCCCAAGTAACCACTAATCAGCTTTCTTGTCACTATAGATTAGTTTGCTTTTTCTGGAATATTTATAAATGTACTCTTTTTGTATATCATCTTTTACTTCGCAGAATTATTTTGAGATTCATTCACATTGTTGAATGTAGCAATGGTTCATTCCATTGCTGGCAAGTATTCCATAAAAGAAAAAAAATCTTTAAGATTTTAAAAAAGAAAATCTTAAGAAATCTTTAAGATTTTTTGAGATTTTAGCTATGGGTGTCATATCTGGGAAATCTTTGCCAAGTCCAAGGTCACAAAGATTTTTTCCTATGTTTTCTTCTAGAAATTTTAGAATATTTGGTTTTACCTTTAGGTCTATGATTCATTTTGAGTTAATTTTTATATATGGTGTGAGGTATGGATTGAGTTCACTTTCTTACTTATAGCTATCTACCTGTTCTAGCATAATGTGTTGGAAAGATTATCCCTTCTCCACTGAATTGCCTTTGCATCTTTGATGAAAATCAATTGACCATACACATGTGGGTCTACTTTTGGACTCTATTCTCATGCATTAATCTATTTATTTATCTTTATAGTATCTTTTTTTTAATAGTAAAAATAGTTAACATGAACCTACTATGTAACAGCCCTATGTAAGAAAACGTGCATGTATTACTAATTTAATTTCCACATCAATCTTATGAGGTAGACAGTCCATCTTGGTTTTCAGATGAAGAAGCAGAGGCTCAGGGAGGTGAAGTCATCTGTGGCCACACAGTCACTGAATGATTTTAAGTCATACGTTTATGACTTAAACCAGGCATGTCTAATTTCAAAGCCTGTGCTATTAACCACTTATGGCAAACAGAATAATGTCCCCTTAATATGTTCATGTCCTAATTCCTGAAACCTGTTGATAGGGTTTCGCTATGTCCCCACCCAAATCATCTTGAATTGTAGCTCCGATAATTCCCATGTGTAGTGGAAAGGGCCGAATGGGAGGTGATTGAATCATGGGGGTGGGTCTTTCCCATGCTGTTCTCATGACAGTGAATAAGTCTCACGAGACTTGATGGTTTTATAAAGGGAAGTTCCCGTGCACACGCTCTCTGGCCTGCTGCCATGTAAGACATGACTTTGCTCCTCATTCACCTTCTACCATGACTGTGAGGCCCCCCTAGCCATGTGGAACTGTGAGTCAATTAAACCTCTGTTTTAAAATAAATTACCCAGTATCAGGTATAGCTTTATTAGTAGCATGAGAACAGATTAATACACTTCTGTATTATTACCTTACATAAGAAAAGAGACTTGTAGATACAATTAAGGATCTTTACTTTTTGTTGTTTTTGTTTTTATGTTCTTTTTATTTTTTATTTTTTTCATTTTTTAAAACATTTATCCCACATACTGAAGGTTAAGAATTTTGAGGTGGGTAGTTGGCTGGGCCTTTGAGGTTGGCCCAGTGTAATCGCAAGGGGCCTTATAAGAGGGCAACAGGAGGATCAAAATCAAGGAAGGAGATTAGACAAGGGAAATAGAGGTCATAGAATATCATTCAAAGATGCTATGCTGCTGGCTTTGAAGAGGAAAGAAGGGACCGGGAGTCAAATACAGTGGCCTCTAAAGGCTGAAAAAAGCAAGGAAACATTAACCCTCAGGGCCTCCGGAGATAACCTTGACATTAGCCCAGTGAAAGTAATTTTGGATTCCTGATTTCTAGAACTGTTAAATAATAAATCTGTATTGTTTAAGCCACTAAGTTTGTGGCAATTTGTTACAGCAGCAATAAGCAACTCATATACCACTAACTCATATTTTAACTTGAGTAAATTATTTAACATTTGGGAGTCACAGCACCCTCATGTCTGTAATGGCCCCAGTAATGTCTACTTTATAGAGCTAGAGTGACGAGAAGAGTGGGCCTGACACAGAGTCATTGCTCCACAAATATTAGCTATGTGTAAAAACTATATTTCTTCTTCAGAAACCTCTAGGCATTGCCCCATTAGGCCCTTAGGACGGACAGTGTTTTTTTTTTTTTTGAGATAGAATCTTGCTCTGTCACCCAGGCTGGAGTACAGTGGCATGATCTCGGATCACTGCAGCCTCTGCCTCCTAGGTTCAAGCAATTCTCCTGCCTCAGCATCCCAAGTAGCTGGGATTACAGGTGCCCACCACCATGCCCAGCTAATTTTTTGTGTCTTTAGTAGAGATGGGGTTGCACTGTGTTGGCCAGGCTGGTCTTGAACTCCTGATCATGTGATCTGCCCACCTCAGCCTCCCAGAGTGCTGGGATTACAGGTGTGAGCCACCACGCCCAACCGACAGCTTTTAAAACAGCCTATGGATACCTTGGTTCCTTGGTAGGAAAAGGGATCTCAGTTCTTGGAACATGACAGCCACTAGCCCTAAGTAATGGTTGGCAAGGTCAGAGCCCCATTGCAAGGAAGTCAGAGGGGTCCTAATGCTACCTGAGGGGGGTAGAGAGAGGCTCGAGCAGAAGGGGATGCTAACTCAAAACTACACTTGTCTCACCATAATGTTCTGAGGTTGGTCTTTTCTTTCCCTTAAACAAACATATTCCTATTTTTCAGTTTATTTACTATTATCAAATACATCTCAAACCATGCCCCTTTATCAGGTTCATAGATTTTCTTACCAGTCAATTCAATTAGTCAAGAAATAGTAACTGAGCACTCACTATGTGAAAAGCCTGGTGCTAGTGCTAGGGTATCCAATCTAGACAGAAAGACAGATATTAAATAATGAAGTACACTCATAGATGGAAACTGTGGGCTTGGCACGGTAGCTCACATCTGTAATTTCAGCACTTTGGAAGGCCAAGACAGGAGGACCCCTTGAGCCCAGGAGCTCAAGAACAGCTGGGCAACATAACAATACCCCATCTCTACAAAAAAAGAAGAAAAAATAAATAAATAAATACAAATTGTGATAAGTGCTATTTGGGAGAAAACAGGATGAGCAATGGAACTAAGAAGGGTAGCTTTGGTGGTTTACTCAGACAGTAACAAGAGGAAACACAATTCCTTCACTCATTCATTTATTCATTAATGAGTTATAGTGCTGTTTGCCATGAGTTGGCCATGAGTTCAGTGTTAGGGAATCAACAATATACATTAAATAAGGAGTCTTTAAACAGAAATACACATAAAACAAGGTTATGTATTGATTAGTTCATGAAAATATGACCAGAGGCTCACAGGAACCTAATCCTGTGTTTCCCAGGAGCAACAGTTCAGTATTGGCTAATTCAGTATTCAAAGGGACTGTACAGAACTTCCATGAATGAGAATTGACTGTACTTTAACTTCAGAATTTTAAGTGCTATGGAAACAACTAAACAGGGTAACAGGTGACGGAGAGGTCAAGGAAGGTCTCTTGAGGAAGTGAGAGCGTAGTTTAGATCTCAGTGATAACAAAGTTGCATAAAGGGAAGGTCTATCAGGAGCATCAAAAGCAACAGCCCTGAGGCTGGAATAAATCTGGAACATTCTGTGCTAAGCAAGGTTGGTGGGCTGTAGGTTGGTGAAGAGGAGAAGGAAACAAGATCAGGACCTCTTGAGCACAGGAGCCAGGACCACAGGAGCCAGGACCACTGTAAGGTGTGCCCAATGGCAAAGAAAGACCATGGGGGAGTTTAAGCAAGAAAGAGGAGTTTAGGCATGGTCGGGCTGCTTAATGGATTAAAGAATGTGCCAAATGGATTGAAGGAGGCTGAGTGGAAGCAGTGATATCAACTAAGAGCCTTAGGAACTAACTGAAGTGAGGAGTGTGGAGATTTGGACTAAGGTTGCAGGTGGGAAGATAATACGAAGCAGATGCGTTTGAGATAGATTTTAAAAGAGGTGGAATTCACACAAGTTGGGGTGGTTTGGGAGGGGCAGGAAGGTGTGAAGGGAGACAGAGAAAGAAATCAAAAATGACTCCCAAGTTTCGCTAACTTAATAAATACTTATAGAGCAGCATATCTTGCCACAGGCACTGTGCTGGGTGCAGATAACAGAGCCACTTACAGTAGCTGACATTCTCCCATTTTCTTCCCGCCTCCACACTCCACACCTCTGCCCCCACCTCCACCACCACCACCCTGGTCCAGGCCATCACCATCTTTCCCCTGGATTGTTGCAATAATTCCTAACTATTCTCCCTGCTTCCCTCCTTGCTCCTGCAATTTGCTACACAGTAGCCAGGACAACCTGACCCTTTAAAAACATGTCAGATGGAGTCACTCTTTTCTTAAATACTGCCAATATTTCCCCATCCTATTTGGTTAAGAGATAAAATCTTTACAGTGGCCTCTGGGGCTTTTAGATCTTCCTCCTTGCCCCCATCATTGTCTCCTTTCTGTTTCTTAAAGTGAAGTGTATCAACTCTGAGAGGATCCCCCTCCATCCCACCAAAAGAAGTTTTGTTAAAATAATTTAGCCTTTACATGGAGGAACAACATTAGGTTAGTTGTCTAAGTTCTAGTTATTTGTTTAAAAACCAGCCTTTTTCCTTGAAATAGTGGCATCTTAGTGTGAAGTACAGATAAACATTACTGTACCTTTTGACTTTTTAAAAAAGTTTGAAAAATACTATTCTGATAAAAGTCATAAGTTGCAGGCTTATAATGAGAGGGGAGACCACCTTGCCTCCTTCCACTTCCTGGTCTCCACCTCCTCCCTCCCCTCCCCTCTGGATATGAAGGAGGGTGAAAAAGAAATAAAATACCAAAGAGCTTGAATCCATGGTCAGGCAACTTGCTGATGCCACTGACCAGGCCATAAAGAGGCCCAGGGCCTAGGAAGATGACTTCCTTTTTGGTTCCCAGCATCTCTGCTATCTATAAGCCTTGAAAGAGTTGCAAATGATGTTATCACTACCGGCTGGAGCCCAGCACTGGGTCACGTCCCCCATGTTTGCACAACCCAGGCTCCCTCCTGGAAATACCTCTGCCAACTAATAATTTACTGCCTTTGTCTTGTCTGTAAGTCCCCTCCCCTGCCTGCTCCCGCTCGCACTGCATATGAACCAGCACATCAATGAAGCCAAAAGATTGTAAGGTCAGATGTCCAGCTCATGGACAATGACATCGTTTTACCTCAGTTTCCCTTTTAGTGTTGTAAGCCTATAAAAGGGGAAAGAAGCTACTTCTCAGGGAGCCTGGTAAATCAGGCTTTAGCCCCTGCAGCTCCAAGCCAAACAGAAAGCCACTTCCCTTCCTCAGTCCGGTGTTCGAGAGGTTTGTTTCCCGCCACTCCTGCTTTAATAACACTTTATGGTTATAAAAGGTCTTTCAATAATCATAAAATGAATTTTTAACAGACTGCTTGATCCAAGTTTGTTTCTCAGTTTGAAATTCTCTAATTTTTTTCTTCAAAAAAATTTTCATTTTATATTCTAAATGGAATGGTATCATTTTAGCCCATGCACATTTTGATTGATCACTTCAGTTTGTAGTATTCCTGCTTGCTTACTGCACATTAAATATTATAAAACTGAGGACATAAGTTCTAAATTGTATTTACACTTACCCATGCTCTCCATATTTACTGGTTCCATGTCTTCACTAGCTAGAATATAATAAAAGAAAGTCAAATTTTTGAATCAAACATATCTCAGTTTGTTATAATCTTTACCAAACCTCAAAACACAAAATGTAAGTGCAAATATATAATAAGGACTTAAACTATCTTGTGAATAATTAAATAGAGAAAATTGGAATAATTGTCTTTTACACAGTTATCTCTTAGTGATATGTTTACTACGGGCATTCATTATATGGCATTTAATTTATATCATAATGAAATTAGTCAAAAGTAAGAATAAATCTCCATATATCATATTCCTCATGCATTTGACTTTATGACACAATATTTTATTTCACTTGATATGTAAAACCATAATCATTTGGCTGCTAATATATGTACAAATACTAACTCCACACACAAAAAAACCCCATTAAATGAAGAAATAATCCTACCAGCTAATATTGGTTTTGGGCTTTTTTTGCCACGTGATGACTTTTTCTTTTGTTTTTGTTTTGGAGCCATGGTTCTGACTTGGGCTGCATAAAGAGATGATATTATTAGTAAATTATTACAATTTGCAAATAACTTATAATTTCAAATACTAAACATGATCATTTAATAAACTTAAGAATATATTTTCTAAGTTTTACCCTGGACTAAATCAACCTGTCTCTTCATAGAACAGGTGTTCTGTGACAAAGATTTATTGCAACAATCTTACCGATGAGATCTTACTGTTCTGGTGGAGCCATTCAGCGGAAGCACACTGTGGTGACCAGAACAAAGTGTCAGCCACAGGCCCTGCCGTGGAAACACACAACAGAGGACTTGCCTTTCCCACCTCTCATTGAAGTTCCCATCCCAGGTAGTTGCTCTGTGCTGCCTTTTGCTGGGCTTCCCAACAGGTAGCTCACCACTGGGAGTCACAGGCCTACAACATGCATATGCATATATGATTTTTGAATTAACACAATTTTTTCTTAGCATGTGAACATGTAACAGTTAAGGCCTTATTTGGGCTATCAGAGAGAATTCCTCCAAAAGTTTTCCATGGAATTGCTCATCAATTTATATATATATATATATTTATATAATATATAAATATATATATATATAAATATTTATATATATAAATATATATATATACTATATATATATATATATATATAAGTTTTTTTCTATTTTATTGCACTTTAGGTTCTGGGGTACATGTAAAGAACATGCAGGATTGTTGCCTAAGTACATACATGGCAATGTGCTTTGCTGCCTCCATCCCCATCACCTATATCTGGCATTTCTCCCCGTTATCCCTCCCCAACTCCCTACCCCCTGCTGTCCCACCCCTAGTCCCCCACAACAGACCCCAGTGTGTGATGCTCCCATCCCTGTGTCCATGTGTTCTCATTGTTCAACACCTGCCTATGAGTAAGAACATGCAGTGTTTGATTTTCTGCTCTTGTGTCAGTTTGCTGAGAATGATGGTTTCCAGGTTCATCCATGTCCCAACAAACGACACGAACTCATCGTTTTTTATGGCTGCACAGTATTCCATGGTGTACATGTGCCACATTTTCCCTGTCCAATCTATGATCGATGGGCATTTGGGTTGGTTCCAGGCCTTTGCTACTGTAAACAGTGACACAATGAACATATGTGTGCATGTGTCTTTAAAATAGAATGATTTATAATCCTTTGGATATATATCCAGTAATGGGATTGCTGGGTCAAATGGAATTTCTATTTCTAGGTCCTTGAGGAATCACCACACTGTCTTCCACAATGGTTGAACTAATTTACACTCCTATCAACAATGTAAAAGTGTTCCTATTTCTCCACATCCTCTCTAGCATCTGTTGTCTCCAGATTTTTTAATGATTGCCATTCTAACTGGCATGAGATGGTATCTCTATATGGTTTTGATTTGCATTTCTCTAATGACCAGTGATGGTGAGCATTTTTTCATATGTTTGTTGGCCTCTAAATGTCTTCTTTTGAAAAGTGTCTGTTCATATCCTTTGCCCACTTTTGAATGGGTTTGTCTTTTTCTTGTAAACCTGTTTTAGTTCTTCGTAGATTCTAGATGTTAGCCCTTTGTCAGATGGATAGATTGCAAAAATTTTTTTCCACTCTGTTGGTTGCCAGTTCACTCTAATTATTGTTGCTTTTGCTGTGCAGAAGCTGTAGAGTTTAATTAGATCCCATTTGTCTATTTTGGCTTTTGTTGCCATTGCTTTTGGTGGTTTAGTCATGAAGTCCTTGCCTACACCTATGTCCTGAATGGTTTTGCCTAGGTTTTCTTCTAGGGTTTTTATGATGTTAGGTCTTATGTTTAAGTCTTTAATCCATCTGGAGTTAATTTTAGTGTAAGGTGTCAGGAAGGGGTCCAGTTTCTGCTTTCTGCACACTGCTAGCCAGTTTTCCCAACATCATTTACTAAACAGGGAATCTTTGCCCATTGCTTGTTTTTGTCAGGTTTGTCAAAGATCAGATGGTTGTAGATGTGTGACGTTGCCTCCAAGGCCTCTGTTAAGTTCCATTGGTCTATATCTCTGTTTTGGTACCAGTATCATGCTGTTTTGATTATTGTAGCCTTGCAGTATAGTTTGAAGTCAGGTAGCGTGATGCCTCCAGCTTTGTTCTTGTTGCTTAGAATTGGCTTGGCTATGTGGGCTCTCTTTTGGTTCCATATGAAGTTTAAGGTGGTTTTCTCCAGTTCCGTGAAGAGGGTCATAGGTAGCTTGATGGGGATAGCGTTGAATCTATAAATTACTTTGGGCAGTATGGCCATTTTCACAATACTGATTCTTCCTAAACATGAGCATGGAATGTTTTTCCATCTGTTTGTGTCCTCTCTTATTTCCTTGAGCAGTGGTTTATAGTTCTCCTTGAAGAGGTCCTTTACATATCTTGTTAGTTGTATTCCTAGGTATTTTATTCTCCTTGTAGCAATTGTGAATGGCAGTTTGTTCTTGATTTGGCTCTCTTTAAGTCTCTTATTGGTGTATAGGAATGCCTGTGATTTCTGCACATTGATTTTGTATCCTGAGACTTTGCTGAAGTTGCTTATCAGTTTCAGGAGATTTTGGGCTGAGATGATGGGGTCTTTAAGTATACAACCATGTCATCTGCAAATAGAGACAATTTGACTTCCTCCTTTCCTAACTGTATACCCTTTATTTCTTTTTCTTGCCTGATTACTCTGGCTAGAACTTCCAATACTATATTGAATAGGAGTGGTGATTTGTCTAGTGCCAGATTTCAAAGGGAATGCTTCCAGTTTTTGCCCATTCAGTATGATATTGGCTGTGGGTTTGTCATAACAGCTTTTATTATTTTGAGATATGTTCCATTGATACCTAGTTTATTCAGAGTTTTTAGCATAAAGGGCTGTTGAATTTTGTCAAAGGCTTTTTCTGCATCTATTGAGATAATCGTGTGGTTCTTGTCTTTGGTTCTGTTTATGTGGTGAATTACGTTTATAGACTTGCATATATTGAATCAACCTTGTATCCCTGGGATGAAGCCTACTTGATTGTGATGGATAAGCTTTTTAGTGTGCTGTTGCAATCGGTTTGCCAGTATTTTATTGAAGATTTTGCATCTATATTCATCATGGATATTGGCCTGAGGTTTTATTTTTTTGTTGAGTCTCTGCTGGGTTTTGGTATCAGGATGATGTTGGTCTCATAAAATGATTTGGGGAGGATTCCCTCCTTTTGTATTGTTTGGAATAGTTTCAGAAGGAGTGGTATCAGCTCCTCTTTGTATGTCTGGTAGAATTTGACTGTCAGCCCATCTAGACCTGGGCTTTTTTTGGTTGGTAGGCTATTAATTGCTGCCTCAACTTCAGCCCTTGTTACTGGTCTCTTCAGGGTTTCGACTTCTTCCTGGTTTAGGCTTGGGAGGGTGCAAGTGTCCAGGAATTTATCCATTTCTTCCAGGTTTACTGGTTTATGTGCATAGAGTTGTTTGCAGTAATCTCTGGTTGTAGTCTGTATTTCTGTGGAATTGGTGGTGATATCCCCTTTGTCATTTTTTATTGCATGTATTTATTCTTCTCTCTTTTCTTTTTTTTCTTTCTTTTTTTTTTATTAATCTGGCTAGTGGTCTATTTTGTTGATCTTTTCAAAAAACCAGCTCCTGGATTTATTAATTTTTTGAAGTGTTTTTTGTGTCTCTGTCTCCTTCAGTTCTGCTCTGATCTTAGTTATTTCTTGTCTTCTGCTAGCTTTTGAATTTTTTTGATCTTGCTCCTCTAGCTCTTTCAGTTTTGATGACAGGGTGTTGATTTTAGATCTTTCCTTGCTTCTCATGTGGGCATTTATTGCAGTCCCTCTAGACACTGCTTTAAATGTGTCCCAGAGATTCTGGTACATTATATCTTCGTTCTCACTGGTTTTGAAGAATATCTTAATTTCTGCCTTCATTTCATTGTTTTTCCAGTCAACATTCAAGAGCCAGTTGTCAGTTTCCATGAAGTTGTGCAGTTCTGAGTTAGTTTCTTAATCCTAAGTTCTAATTTGATTGCACTGTGGTCTGAGAGACTTTTTGTTATGATTTCCATTCTTTTGCATTTGCTGAGGAGTGATTTACTTCCAATTATGTGGTCAATTTTAGAGTAGGTGTGATGTGGTGCTGAGAAGAATGTATATTCTGTGGATTTGGGGTGGAGAATTCTGTAAATGTCTATTAGGTTTGCTTGGTTCAGATCTGAGTTCAAGTCCTAGATATCCTTGTTAATTTTTGGTCTCCTTGATCTGTCTAATATTGACAGTGGAGTGTTAAAGTCTCCCACTATTATTGTGTGGGAGTCTGTCTCTTTGTAGGTCATTAAGAACTTGTTTCATGTATCTGGGTGCTCCTGTATTGGGTGCGTGTATATTTAGGATGGTTAGCTCTTCTCGTTGCATTGATCCTTTTACCATTATGTAATGTCCTTCTTTGTCTCTTTTGACTCTTGTTGGTTTAAAGTCTATTTTATGAGAGACTAGGATTGCAACTCCTGCTTTTTTTTTGCTCTCTGTTTGCTTGGTAAATCTTCCTCCATCACTTTATTTTGAGCCTATGTGTATCCTTGCATGTGAGATGGGTTTCCTGGATACAGCACACCGATGGGTTTTGGCTTTTTATGCAATTTGCCAGTCTGTGTCTTTTGATTGGGGCATTTAGCCCATTTACATTTAAGGTTATTATTGTTATGCGTGAATTTGATCCTGCCATTTTGATGCTAGCTCGTTGTTTTGCCCATTAGTTGACACAGTTTCTTCATTGTGTTGATGCTCTTTACCATTTGGTACATTTTTGGAGTGGCTGGTACTGGTTGTTCCTTTCTATGTTTAGTGCTTCTTTCAGGAGCTCTTGTAAGGCAGTCCTGGTGGTGATGAAATCTCTGAGCAATAGCTTGTTCGTAGAGAATTTTATTTCTCCTTTGCTTATGAAGCTTAGTTTGGCTGGACCTGAAATTCTAGGTTGAAAGTTCTTTTCCTTAAGAATGTTGAATATTGGCCCCCACTCTCTTCTGGCTTGTAGGGTTTCTGCAGAGATCCACTGTTAGTCTGATGGGCTTCCCTTTGTGGGTAACCTGATCTTTTTCTCTGGCTGCCTTTAGCATTTTTTCCTTCATTTCAACCCTGGTGTATCTGACAATTATGTGCCTTGGGGATGCTCTTATTGAAGAATATCTTCGTGATGTTCTCTGTATTTCCTGGACTTGAATATTGGCCTGCCTTGCTAGGTTGGGGAAGTTCTGGATAATACCCTGAAGAGTGTTTTCCAGCTTGGATTCATTCTCTCTGTCACTTTCAGGTACACCTATCAAACGTAGATTAGGTCTTTTCACATAATCCCATATTTCGTGGAGGCTTTGTTCATTTTTTTTTTTTTTTTTTTACTTTTTCTGTAATCTTGCCTTCTTGTTTTATTTCATTGAGTTGATCTTCAATCTCTGATATCCTTTCTTCTGCTTGGTCGATTTGGCTATTGAAACTTGTGTGTGCTTCACGAAGTTCTCATATTGTGTTTTTCAGCTCCATCAATTCATTTGTATTCTTCTCTAAGCTATTTATTCTCATTACCATTTTGTTAAACCTTTTTTCAAAGCTCTTAGTTTCTTTTTTGCATTTGGTTAGATGCTCATCAATTTTGACAGGATAGAACACTGGCTAAGGTCATCACCATGACATCAAATCCTTGTCATCTCTTCCATGCTCACCTTTATTCCATTCTGTTTAAATGGTTAGGAGTGTGACTGCAGTAGCCTGGCCAGCAGAGTTTTTAAACAGGCTATACTTTTTCCAGCTGACTGACCTTGGGCAAATTACTTACCTTCTCTAAGTCTCAGTTTATTCATGTATTTAAGAGTGTTTTCAGGTGCAAATTACTTACCTTCTCTAAGTCTCAGTTTATTCATGTATTTAATGGGGATAATAATAAAATCTACCCCACAAGGTGATTGTGAAGACTTAATGAAATAAAGTGTCATCATCATCAACTCAGTCATCTCAGTCTGGTTTGCATCATTTTAACAAATCAACACAGACTACTATTTCATAGCCCATGGTCAAAATATCACAAGTTTTATTTTATATCTAGATGCTCAATTACAAAATCTTATCCAAAGTGTGGATGTGAGTGTGTCTGTGTTTGTGCATAAATATCTTCCCTTTAGATTTTCTCATATGTATATTTTTTTCAAATAATAAAAATGATAGCTCACATTTGTGAAGTGCTTACTGTGTGCCAGGCACAGTTCCAAGTATTTTACATGTATTTTTAATTTAGTCTAAACCACATGTATTGACATACAAATAAAATGAATTATCCATCATCTGAAATATTTATCTTTGTGTTGGGAACATTACAATTCTTCTAGCGATTTTGAAATATGCAATGAATTATTGTTAACTATAATTTTCCTGCTGTACTATTGAATACTAGATAACCACATTTTATTATTACTATTATCTTCATCCCCATTTTATAATGAGAAAACGAGGCCCCAAGAGGTTCAGGTGATTCTCCTGAAGGGACACACAGAGCAATGGGCAGTGGTGTCAGGCTGTGAGCCCAAGCAGCCTGGCTCTGATAGCCATATTCTTAATCTCTATACTAGATGATCCCTTGGATTTCAATGATAACTGCTGTGTTTCTTTACAAATGAAACTCTTTTAAATCATTATCTTTACCTAGAAAGGCAGGATTTGATTATATAATCAATATGATTCTGACAACTTCTATTTTTAAGATATTCTGCAACGAATGGATCTGACTCAACTCTTCAGATTGTCAAATGTCCTCCATATCACTTCTCCGTCTTAGCATAATTTTAAATCTTGCATCTATTTCTTTTTTCAGAAGATTACTTATCAGTGTACCCCTTCTCCATATGCTATCCCAGCTGCATTTTAGTTTGATGTAAAATACTTAAAAACTTTTTTTCTCCCTAGATGGAGTCTTGCTCTGTCACGCAGGCTGGAGTGCCATGGCATGCTCATGCCTGTAATCCCAGCACTTTGGGAGGCCGAGGTGGGTGGATCATGAGGTTTTAAGTTCGAGACCAGCCTGGCCAACATGGTGAAAAACTCTTAACACCACTTAGACTCACCCTACGCACACACCATCACCACCACCACTATTTATTCCACATACATATATTGAGTGACTATGATGCACCAGATGCCATCCTAGGTGTTAGAGATACAGCAGTGAACAAAATAGGCAAAACCCCTCATGCAAGCTTACATTGTAGGGAAAGACAGAAAATGAACAAATAAAGAAGGAAAATATAATTAGTATTTTAGGAGGTGAGAACTACCAAAAAGAAAAATAAGATAGGAAAAGGAATCAGACATTGGAACAAAGACCTGAGAAAGGAGAAAGCAAGAAACACAGACATCTGGGAGAGAAAGAGTGTTTTCAGGTGCAGGGAACAGTACGTTTAAAGGTTCTGGAGGAGGACCATGCCTGGCATATTTAAGAAAACAGCAAGAAGGTCATGATGGCTGGAGCAGAGTCAGGGAATGACTATAGGCAAAGTTGATCAGAGAGGTAATAGGGATATATTAGTCACTTTGCTGCAATAACAAATGACCCCTACATCTCAGTGACAGCCAATAACAAACATTTATTTCTTCTTATGCTATGCACTGTGGTGTGGATGAGCTGCTTCAAGTCTTCTTACTCTGGGATCCAGGCTGAAGAAGCAGACTCTGTTTCACACATGCCACTTTCACGGCAGAGTAAAAAGCAAAAGAGCTAATAGAACTGCATAATGCTTCCTAACTTTCTCCTTGGCACTGACATATTGTACCTCCTGCTCACGTTATTTTGGCCCAAGCAAGTAAGTCAATCCTGATAATGGGGGAGGGATTCTCTGCCTGGTTGGCAGTAGGTGGGAATGTATGATTCTCTTACCTATAAGTAATAGCTGGGAATGATACAATTGGAAACAACTATATAATATACCACAAGAGGGGCTAGATCGTGTTTTAGGACTTTGGCTTTCACTCTGAATGAGGTGGGGAGTTACCGGATGGTTCTGAGCTTAGAAGTTACTTTACTCCATCTGTCCCACAATTTAAGGATCAATATGGCTGCTGTGTTGAGAAAAGACTGCAGCAAGGAAAGGGCTGAAGCAGGAAATCCAATTGAGAGACATTTAATAATCCATGGGAGAGATGAGGGTGCTTAGATCAAGGAGCTGAGAGTGAGATGGGAAAGCTGATTGGATTCTGGATATGTTTTGTTAAGTACAGCCAATAAGATTCATTGGTGACAATAATACAGTATCCATGCTGTATTATCCACACTAGTCCATGCTGTATTCGTTTTCTCTTAATGCTGTAACAAATTACCACAAATTTTGTGTCTTAAAACTAAACAAATCTATTATCTTACAGTTTTGTAGTTCAGATGTCTGATACAGATCTCACGGGGCTTAAACCAAGGAGTCAGCAGGGCTGCATTCCTTTCTTTCCAGTGCCTCTAAGAGAGAATTTGTTTTCTTGCCTTTTCCAATTTTTAGAGCCCACCATTTCTTGGTTTGTGGCCCCAGCCTCCAACTTCAAAGTCAGAAGGGAGGGTTAAGTCCTTCTCATGTAGCTTTCTCTGACCTTCTCTTCTTTCTCTCTCACTTTTAAGGACCCTTGTGACTACATTGGGCCTACCTAGATAATCCAGGATAATCTCTCTATATTAAGGTCTGCTGATCTTAATTTCATCTGTGACTTTACTTCTTTGCCATATATGGTAACATATCCACAGGTTCCAGGAATTAAGAAGTGCTGCCTTAAAATTAAACTTGAATATAGGTATCAGTTTATAATCATCCCCCAAATAATCAAAGTAAGCAAGTGTCCTGTTCTTTTCAAATGCTGTTATTAAGTGCTCTGTAGGTAATTTGAGTTTCCAGTTTTCAAGGAAAAACAAAGTCAAATTTTCAGCAATAAATTAGGCACCAAAATTGGAACCTGCATTAATGCATGCTGCCTTACCTGAACAGCTCATTTACTACTTTCACAAACGTTAAATGACTTTAGTCTAAATTACTGTCTAGTGACTAAGGGCAAAATGACCTAGTGACTAGTGACCAGGTTGTTCTAAATGGTTTTAGAGGTCTTAATTCTTCTTCATTAAAAAGCATAATATCTACATTTCTAGGCACCATAGATACAAACATTCATAACCTAAGTGAACCAGGTGAATATAGTCTAAATTGAAAGGAAAATGATTACTTTGGGAGTAGCCACCTTATATCGTATTTCAGTTTCAGGCAAAATTTTGCAGTTTATTATAGTAACTGTAAATTATAAAAATCCTACCAACATTATGTCTAGAAAATAAATCACTTTTAATTGGGGGTATCTAAACCAAGTGAATAATATACTCTGTATAATTTCAATAAACACATTTATTCAAGGTTTTTTTAATGCAGATCTTTCTTTTTTAAAAACAAATCCCTAATAAAAGATATTACTTTCAAATTATGGCAGGGTTTACTGAAGTTTTTTTTTCATAAAATTAACTGAATATTTCATAAAATGAATGTTATATTTTCCAAATTTTTTCAATTAAATTGCTTATTAAAAGATTATGGATACAAATCAAAACCATATTGAGATACCACCTCACGCCAGTTAGAATGGCGATCATTAAAAAATCAGGAGACAACAGATGCTGGAGAGGGTGTGGAGAAATAGGAACACTTTTATACTGTTGGTGGGAGTGTAAATTAATTCAACCATTGTGGAAGACAGTCTGGCAATTCCTTAAGGATCTAGAAATCAAAATACCATTTGACCCAGCCATCCCATTACTGAGTATATACCCAAAGGACTGTAACTCATTCTAGTATAAAGACACATGCACACGTATGTTTATTGCGGCACTGTTCACAATAGCAAAGACTTGGAACCAACCCAAATGCCCATCAGTGATAGACTGGATAAAGAAAATGTGGCACATATACATGACAGAATACTACGCAACCATAAAAAAATGATGAATTCATGTCTTTTGTAGGGACATGGATGAAACTGGAAACCATCATTCTCAGCAAACTGACACAAGAACAGAAAACCAAACACCACATATTCTCACTCATAAGTGGGTGCTGAACAAAATGAGAGCACACGGACACAGGGAAGGGAACATCACACACCAGGACCTGGGGGGTGGGGGGCTAAGGAGGAATAGCAGGGGGTGACGGGACTGGGGAGGGATAGCATTAGGAGAATTACCTAATGTAGATGACGGAGTGATGGATGTGGCAAACCACCATCATGGCACATGTATACCTATGTAACAAACCTGCATGATCTCCACATATACCCCAGAACTTAAAGTATAATAAATAAATTTTTTAAAAAAGATTATGAAAATTGTTCAATATCTGATCCTACATTACTAAGATTACTTTGAAATGTATATAACATTTTTTCTGTTCCCAGCTGAAATCAATCTGTAGTTATTAAAAGTAGCAGAAGAGCTATTTCATCTACTCCTAAAATAAAGGTTGTGACTAACCCAGTGGCTTGTGTTTTGACTGGTTTTCAAAGCATTAGAGCTGACTGTATTTCAAAACAGAAACTATGGAAGGTAACACTTAGAAATGTTTAAGTCTTTTTATTAAAAATATTTTTGATATTTAAACGACTTATTTTCTTTGTAAATTAATTTATTCATTTCAGAATACCTTTTGAAGTATATAAAATAAAAGTACTTTGAAGTACAAAGGTCACATTTTCTAGACTCTATGTTAACAGCAAGAGACATCAGAGGTTGACAAAAGTAGGTACTGGGTAAGTCCTCTGCATAACAGATCAAAACCCGTGATGGTGCACCACTTGATTATGAAGAATACTGCATTCACAGCTGTGAATGCTGGTTCCAAACTGACTCTCTAAATTGCCCATGACCATATCCTTTTATGATGCTTCTATTATTCAGGAGGTTAACTACTATAGATAAAGGCATAAGTGACATCAATTAAATTGTCATAATACAGTGATTTAAACAGCTATTAATCTCCTCTCTTCACTTTATTCCTGTAATGCATTGTGAAAGTTGTCAAAATCAACATGGAGATACTTGTGTTTAAAACTCTGAAAAACAGAGATAGGGAAGGCCATGAAGGGAGGGTATATCACAAATGCCTGAAAACGAGAACTATCACAAAAGACTATACAAAATCACAACCTTGCATAAAGGCCACTGCCACTCTACATAAAAAAAATACTTCTGGAAGGACATCTGCCTAGCAACTGCCTGTCCAACCTCAGACTGGTGCCAGTCTTTTCACTGATTCTGTAGCCAAGAATAACTATCTGAAGACAATAACATAATCCTCCTCATTTTTCCTTCAAAAACCTTTGTCTTCTTTTATCTCCTTGAATATGCATATAGTTTACTACAGCACACATCTTCCCATTGTAATGCCTGCATGGTGTGAAGCAGGAGCAGTAGGAGGGGTGGCAAGGAAGGGGATTCTCCAGAGACGGAGGGGAGAAAGTCCTGGACTGTTTGGGAATGGATGGGAACCATGTGAGGGTGGAATAAAACTGGAAAAGCTGACACAGTGAGGCAGACTGTGAGGGTATCCATGGCCATACTTATATGAGTTGGACTCCATTTTGTTTTGCAAAGTCTGGTGTGTACACCAGTGCAAGACTGCCATGCAACGCTTTTAAAAATGCAGAGTCCCAGGCTCACCCCAGACCTGCAGAATCAAAAGAGGTCCAGTAAATTTACATTTCAAATGAGCTCCATTTCTACAATCTGGAAGATAATGCTACTGCGAATGATAGGGACCCACAAAAGTCATTATACAGGGAAGAGACCTGATAAGAGATGTATTTTTGGAGAGTTCTGAGGTTGGCCTCTTGAGTACTTGTTCTGGTTAGACAACTATTTACACTCTGCCTCACTGCGTCAGCTTGTCCAGTTTTATTCCACCCTCACACGGTTCCCATCCATTCCCAAACAGTCCAGGACTTTCTCCCCTCCCTTCCTGGAGAATCCCCTTCTTTGCCACCCCTCCTGCTGCTCCTGCTTCCCAAATAAACATTTTATTTTAGAGAGTCCCCCTCTCTGTTTGCTATCTAGGTTGACAGCACATACCTGTTTACATGCTCCCATTTGTTGCTTGTGTGTATGTGTGGATTATTCCCAGTCAGATCTTGATTATGAAAGGACTTGTAGCACTGGCACATTCTCTTTAACTGGGTTCTTCCTTACAAAAGTCTTATCTTCCTAGGTCTTCTTCAATTAGCTGACCTCATCTAGGTGGCCATCATCCTCTTTGCTCTTCCCAAAGAATTTATAAGCTCATCATGCTTGCCTTGCATCTTTTTATTTTTATTTTATTTATTTTATTTTTTAATTGAGACAGAGTCTCGCTCTGTCACCCAGACTGGAGTGTAATGGCACAGTCTCGGCTTACTGCAATCTCCGCCTCCTGGGTTCAAGCAATTCTCCTGCCTCAGCCTCCCAAGTAGCTGGGATTACAGGTACCCACCATCACACTCAGCTAATTTTTTTTTTTTTTTAGTAGAAATATGGTTTTGCCATATTGGCCAGCCTGGTCTTGAACTCCTGACCTCAGGTGATCCACCCACTTCGGCCTCCCAAAGTGGGATAACAGGCGTGAGCCACCACACCTGGCCTTTTATTTTATTTTTAAGAGATGAAGTCTCGCTTTGTTGCCCGGGCTGGTCTAGAACTCCTGGCCTTAAGCAATCCTCCTGCCTCAGCCTCCCAAAATGCCAGAATTATAGGCATGAGCTACCTCTCCAGGGCTATCTTTTTTAAAAAACAAACAGATTTAGAATAAAACCCAAGACTAACATCTTGGACCTCAGGTAAATGTGTCTCCAAGAACTATTGATTCTCAGTAAATCGTCACTAAGAGCTGATTAAGTTTCAAGATTCTCCTGAGCCCTTTAGCCCTATGTTGGCAGGCATACAACATCCACCCCTAGAGACAACCATTCCTACAATGTCTCCTATTAGTCTATACTCTTGTTTCTTTCCCTCTATACCTATTTCCACTTCTTTCCAAGATTAGATATTCACTTATTTAAGTAGATTCACTTATTTAAGTAGATTTAACTGGATTACTTCTTCCTTCCAAATATCTCCTGAATTCCAAGCCCTCCTCTCCTACAGCATCCTCTGGTTCGGGTCTTTAACACATCCTCCAAAACTGGAGCCCCAACCCTGTTTTGTGCCATCAACCTTCAGCAGCCTGGTGAAGCCCATGCATCAGATAAACACGGGATTACAAAGAAGATAGATTACATAGAAACATAGTTATTAAAATGTTTTTAAAATTATGATATAATAATGTGTACTTCTTTAACACATTAAATAACAAAATCTAGCAGTGGTTCTAGTAAGTACCTTAATTGTGAGGTAATGATGAGTGTAAATAATATATTTACAACCTCCAAAATGTAATATGAAAAGAACTATAATTTGCTGGCAAAGTCACAGGCCTGTGAGTACCACTGTGGTTTGTTACCAAATGCATACATTTCAATTGGTAGTGAAAATACATATGTAATTTTAAAAATCCAGATTCTTCTCCCCCAATCCTCTGCCCTAAATCATGGATGCTTAACTGGCCTCTCTGCCTCTGTTCTAACCAGAACAACTACTTAAGAGGCCAACCTCAGAACTCTCCAAAAATACATCTCTTATCAGGTCTCTTCCCTGTATAATGACTTTTGTGGGTCCCTATCATTCGCAGTAGCATTATCTTCCAGATTGTAGAAATGGAGCTCATTTGAAATGCAAATTTACTGGACTTCTTTTGATTCTGCAGGTCTGGGGTGAGCCTGGGACTCTGCATTTTTAAAAGCATTGCAAGGCAGTCTTGAACTGGTGTACACACCAGACTTTGCAAAACAAAATGGAGTCCAACTCATATAAGTATGGCCATCGATACCCTCACAGTCTGCCTCACTGCGTCAGCTTTTCCAGTTTTATTCCTGCCTCACACGGTTCCCATCCATTCCCAAACAGTCCAGGACTTTCTCCCCTCCGTCTCTGGAGAATCCCCTTCCTTGCCACCCCTCCTGCTGCTCCTGCTCCACACCATGCAGGCATCTCTCTGCTTGCTTCAATCTGCCTCATCATTCAAGGCCAATATTACCTTTTTCTCCAAAGCCTGAAGCCTCCCTGACTTCCTCACTCAGGCTGAAAAAATCTTGTTCTCCCTGACACTTTCCAATCACACTATGTATAATTAATTATGTCAGGCCTTTGCAAAGGCAGGGAGCTTCAGACTCTGAGCTTCCTGAAAGACTGCTGTGAATTAATTTAGCATTCACCATACACAAGAAGGAGAAGGTATTGAGCAGCAATTAGATACTAGGTAAACTAGTCACTAGGGGAACAAGACAATGTCCTTACTTTGTGTTTGTGTTCCCTGTTCATCTTCCTCACTCTATATCTACTCCAGCCCTTTCTAAACAGTCCTGAAGTAATCTATTTCAGCCCACATTAATATTTTACTCTTTGACCCCCGCCGCTAGACGGAAAATCAGAATCATGCTCTTTTGGCATTCATTCATTCATTCATGGATATATTGAGCTCCTACTATGTGCTAGACAATATGATAGCCACTGGGTATATATAACATGGCAACAAGACAGTACATTCCTTCAAAGTTCTTAGAGTGTCGTTAACCGCTCTCTCGTTGCTATTTTTGTCTCCCTCGCTAGGCTGGAAGCTTTCTGAAAGCAAGGAAAGACTTGTACTTTTTGTAGTCTTCCCTGCCACTAGCCCAGCACGTCGCTGACACGGCGAGTGTTCAAATACCCGTGAAAGAGTGAGTAAAAATACTTGTTTTCCACGCCCGCTTTCCCATTCAGAGCTTCCCTTACCTGATACTGCTGAACTGAAAGAAAAGGATCCTGTTTGCAGTGCCCTCGGGAAAACTCCTTTGAAAGCTGGAGGTGGGAGTTTCTCTCTCCTCTCTCAGAAAAGCAAAACCCAAGGGCACAACCGCAGCTCCTCTGCCGACTGTTGCTAGGACGCATCCGTCGCTGAGAAAAAAAAGGCGAGTCCTCTGCAAGATTGACAAAGCACCTCTACCAATACAGTGTCCGTTCCCTAACAGTCTCTTTCAAACCGACTTGTGATTGGTTGCTACGTTGTGACGTCACTTAACGCGACCCTGGTGAGGCCAACAGTTTTCCACTAGAAGGAAAGAGTTTTCTGGCTTAGGTATGTTGATGACAGTGGCCCGGCCTGACCCCAGGTCTGACAGGCTCAGTCCATGCTTCACATCCACCGCAGTCTCACCCAGAGAATTTTTTTGGGGTGTGGACCCTAAGAACCAGGACAGAAGATGTTAAGGCTGCCCGCTCAGAATCCTTTCAAGCAGCTTTCCTGCCTACCCCCTGCAGTGAGCTGGGCCCTCGTGGGGATTGGAGAGGCAGCTGCGCTCCACTGGGTGTCGTGCGCGCCCTAGAACCCTAATGGGTTACATTTCCCTCTTGCCAGAATAACTTCCGTTTAGAATTTGACTCAAGGTATGAGTCTCTGGGGAAGAAACTTGAATCCGTGAGTAACCCGAGGTTCATTTTATGTGATTAGGAGTCCTATGGGATTCACACGGTGAAGCTCAACTCTCTCAACACTGTTCTCCTCCTTTCCTTTAAAAAATAATTATAACTGCCTAATTTGTAAACTGGCAGAATTTAATAAAGTAATGTAATTGACTGCTGTAATTGGTTTAAATTACTTTTTACACCCAATTGAAATAAAATCTTTAATTGAGAAGAGGCTGATCATTTATAACATATGACAGTTTAGGGGCTGGGCGCGGTTGCTCACGCCTGTAATCCCAGCATTATGGAAGGCCGAGGCTGGTGGATCCCGAGGTCAGGAGATAGAGAGCATCCTGGCCAACACAGTGAAACCCCGTCTCTACTAAAAATACAAAAAATTTGCCTGGCGTGGTGGCGCGCGCCTGTAGTCCCAGCTACTCTGGAGGCCGAGCCAGGAGAATAGCTTGAACCTGGGAGGCAGAGGTTGCAGTGAGCCAAGACCGCACCACTGAACTCCAGCATGGGCAACAGAGTGAGACTGTCTCAAAAAAGAATACTAGTAATTATTATTATAACTGCCTAGTTTATAAACTGGCAGAATTTAATAAAATAATGCAATTGCTGTAATTAGTCTAAATTAATTTTTACATCCAATTTAAATAAAAGTAAATTGAGAAGAGGCTGATCATTTATAACATATAAGACTTTAAGGATCCTAAATGAAGATTTTTTACATAATATGTAGAAAGATCATGGAGATTCTTTCAAATTTCTGAAGAATTTGTGTTCACAAATTTCAAATAAATTTTACTATGCAAATTATGAAGGGAAAGAAAACCAAAAAGGAAGTATTATGTAAACATTCTGACAACTTTTTTCCAGGCTTGTCTACTACCAGACACTGGAAGATTCATTCTCCCCTGGGCTCAGTCTTGAGTCCTTTTCTCACTCTTCACACTCTCCGGTGTCATCAGCATCATATATTCCCCTTAGCTTCAGTCATTACCTCTAAACACACCAGACTTCCATTTCTACATTCTCAGCCTAATGTAACGCTTACATTCCAGGTCTGAATTTCCTCTAGCTACTGGACATTTCCAACTACCTGTCTAGTTCAGTCAATGTTGTTTAATAGATGCTAAATAAAGATTAAATGGAGTAAATGAATGAATTACCATAGCACCACAACTTAGCAGAGCCAAAGTCAACTCATTATCTTTCAGAAACCTTTTTTTCTTTTTTATTTCCTACCCTAGGTAATAGTATCATTGTCCATCAGTTGCAAAACTAGAAATCTGAAAGTCATCCTTGACTCCTCTTCTGTCCACAGTCAACATGTCACTAAGTCCTGTCATTTTTCTTTCTTAATTGTCTCTCAATCCCTTTTCTCTTAGCCATCCTCTGCCTCTGCTTTTTTTTCAGATGCCTTATCTCTCACCTAGACAGTAGCAATAGTCTTTTGACTTGTTCTGTCTCTTTCCTTTATTTGCCAAGTTGCCACAGAATTTTCCAAATCACAGATTGAATACTGACGTCACTCCTTAAATATGCTCCATCTGGCACATGAAACCCTGAATAAACAGGATTCTGAAAGACACTGGAAATAAATCTGGAAGGTAATTAGTTATTTTTCTACCTCATTTCCTGCCTCTGTTCCCAGCCTAACCTACATTTTAGTCCACTGCTTCTTAACTGAAGACCCTTAAGTGACAAGGAGCAAAGGAGCATGAAATCACAGGGGCCGGGAGTAGTAGGTTGATGGAAAGGTTTATAACAGGAAATTGACTTCTGTAATGGAGATATATTTGTTTCATATAGAGAATTTATGAAGTTTTTGCATTTGGTTCTGTAATGGCTTCGTGTTTGTTTCATTTTTTTTTTATTGCATTTTAGGTTTTAGGGTACATGTAAAGAACACGCAAGATCGTTGCATAGGTACACACATGGCAGTGTGATTTGCTGCCTTCTTCCCCATCACCTATATCTGGCATTTCTCCCCATGCTATCTCTCCCCAACTCCCCACCCCCCGCTGTCCCTCCCCTATTTCCTCCCGACAGACCCCAGTGTGTGATGCTCCCCTCCCTGTGCCAATGCGTTCTCATTGTTCAACACCCACCTAGGAGTGAGAACATGTGGTGTTTGATTTTCTGTTCTTGTGTCAGTTTGCTGAGAATGATGGTTTCCAGGTTCATCCATGTCCCTACAAAGGATGCGAACTCATCGTTTTTGATGGCTGCATAATATTCCATGGTGTATATGTGCCACATTTTCCCTGTCCAGTCTATGATCAGTGGGCATTTGGGTTGGTTCCAGGTCTTTGCTATTGTAAACTGTGCTGCAATGAACATTCGTGTGCATGTGTCCTTATAGTAGAATGATTTCTAATCCTTTGGATATATACCCAGTAATGGGATTGCTGGATCAAATGGAATTTCCATTTCTAGGTCCTTGGGGAATCGCCACACTGTCTTCCACAATGGTTGAACCAATGTTCACTCCCACCAACAGTATAAAAGTGTTCCTATTTCTCCACATCCTCTCCAGCATCTGTCGTCTCCAGATTTTTTAATGATTGCCATTCTAACTGGTGTGAGATGGTATCTCAATGTAGTTTTGATTTGCATTTCTCTAATGACCAGTGATGATGAGCATTTTTTCATATGTTTGTTGGCTTCACGTATGTCTTCTTTTGTAAAGTG
>PVKV010026288.1:0-28274 GCA_004027835.1 Alouatta palliata | reverse complement strand
AACCCAGGAGGCGGAGGTTGCGTTGAGCCGAGATCGCGCCATTGCACTCCAGCCTGGGTAACAAGAGCGAAACTCCATCTCAAAAAAAAAAAAAAAAAAAAAAAAAAAGAAATCTGGGCTGCCTTAGCAAGTCGGAGGTTTATGGGCCTCATTCTTTGAGCTCCAGTCCTCACCTCTGTACATGGAAGGGACTGTTCTCTCCTGGAAATTAGGGGGAAACAGATTGGCTTGAAATCGTGCCCCAGGAGGATGGGTCTGGCCTTTGTGGACTGGGACTGGGTGCGTTGGAAGAAGGATGCATGCTAGGAGCGGCCATGTGCCTGATAAGGAGACGGTCCCCTTGCTCCCTTTTACTTCTGACCATAATCCCTTGAAGTTGGGCGGTTGGAGAAGGCTGATTTATCTCCTTCTCTTCCCTGCCTCCCTTTCATTATTTAGAATGTGAAGGAGAGTGTATCTGGTTCTCTGGGAGATCTCTCGTCTCAGCTTTGGAACAGCATCCAGGTTTATAGAATGGAGTCTGGTGCCCAGAGCCTTTCGATAAATATTTTGGGAAGTCAGATTCCGCTGGCATTATGGCCTACGGGTTGGGCAGTGGATGCTTTCCCATGACTGGGTGATTGAACTTGGACTCTCTTCATACCGTGTCCTGTGCACCAGCTTCATGCCACAGCATTTTAGTGCCCAGAATTCTGGCCTCTTTTGCTGCTTCTAAGATTCTGCTTGTGCAGTTCTGTCCTTCAGAAATGCACTTACTGCCTCTGTATTCCCTGCAAATATGCATGCCCCTGCCTTAGCCTTGGCTCTTGGCTTCCTTCTTCCCTTTCATGCTGCCTCCAAGTTCACTCACACTCTCCCTGAAGCCCTCCCTGAAGCTGCTCTCCTTGTTCTTAAAAGCTTCCACATGGCTTTGCTGACATCTCCTTTGTTCTGCCCTGGGTTGGCCAAGTCACACAGGTGGACCCCAGGCAAGATTCATGGTGTGTCAAGCCTCAGTTTCCTTACCAATCAAATAGGATAGTAATAACAGAACCCATCTCCCAGGATGAGTATGAGGATGAAAAGAGAATGGGTGAGAAGCCCTGGAGCCTGGTGGGGCTGGTGATTATTTCACTCCTCTCCTCCCTCTTAGATTGTAGGCTGCTTGAGGGCAGAGGCCAGTTCTTACTCCTGGTTGTATCCTGTGAGCTTAGCGTGGTTTTTGTCTTTAGGAGGTTCTAAGAACTTATGAAGTAGAACCCTCTGGTTAGGAGTGGTCGGGTTCCTTGGATGGAGGAAGTCCCGCAGAGATGGATTTTCAGGAGTTTTGGGGAAGACGCGGAAGGTTGCTTTAGCAGAGTGGTTGGAGCTCGGTGGGCACCGCCTACCATAGCTGCCTCTATCCTGGCGCAGCCACTGAGCGTTTGAAGTAGGGTGGGTCTGGACTGCGAGTAGCCAGGGGAGTTCACAATCTTAATGTAGAAAAGGAAAAGAATGTCAACTTTTTAATTAATAATTTTAAAAAATTCACATATAATGATAGTATTTTGAAATGTCGATATTTTGCATATATTGGCTTAAATAACATTGTTAAAATTAATGTCACCTGTTTCTCTGTTTTTTATTGTGGCTATTAGAACATTTAAAATTGCATGTGTGGCTTGTATTCTGTTCCTGTTGCACAAGACTGGCCTTGACTCAAGGCTACTCTCCATGGGGATGATGTTGACCCCACAGAGGCAGAAATTGGTTCCTGGGGTCGGGGGGAAGGAATCTTAGTTTTTTTAAGCATGAAACATAGATCTATATCCAGTATATAAACAGATCCACAGAATACCTGTGGCATTAAAATTTTATGGTCGACACGGCTCTGTATGGAGAGAGAAGATAATGGGAACTGAGAAACACGACGCTGGCCACAGAGATAGCCAGGCCAGATTCAGATGCTGGCACTGCCACCTACTAGCTGTGTGACCTTTGGGCAAATGCCTTAACCTCTCTGTGCCTCTGTTTCTTCATCTGTAAAATGGGAGGAAAACAGTTCTTAGCTCATGGAGCTAAGATCAGATGAGAATGCCTGTGAAACACTTAGCTCTGTACCTAGCCACAGAAAGCAGGTGATGCATAGGGCAGTTACTATTCGTGTGTTATGTGACAAGCTCTGCCGGCCTTGGGAGGCAGGACGGGGTAGGACTTCTACTCCCAGTATCTGTGGAGTGACCATGTCTATTAGCCTCGGTTTTTCCATGTAGGAAATGTCTTGCTGGGAGTGCTGTATCATCTGTGCAGCACTCTGCCAAGGTGGAATGCGGCTGGCAGGTATGGGAGTGATGCAGCCCTCAGCCCCAGCCATAGCAGCCCTGCGCTAGGCACAGGGAGGCTTCCGCACTGAGGGCTGGCCAGTGGTGGTGGCCTTCCTTGGGCTCATGGCAGACCCTCTTGGGTGTGCGACTGTCCCGCTGTCAGGTCCAGGCTGTGCTGGACATCTTCTCCCTGGGGCTGCCTTCGAAGGGAGAGCTGGGAGGAAAGTGGAGGGAAAGGAGTGGCTGCCCATGGCTTGCTTGACACAGACAGTTGGGTTAAAGGTCCTTTTTAAGGCCTATTGTCAGTGACATGGGCTGTAGCCTAGGGACTGCAGGTGGCAGCCCGCCAATAACCCAGATTCTGTCTTTGGGGATCACTGTTTGAGAGACACGGAGGCCATGGCTCGCTTCCTGTGGGGAGACGTGATCGGAAGGGAGCGGGTCAGCAGTGCAGCCAGCATGGGGATGAGCGGCTGGCCACATGGCCTGGTGGAACCAGGGTTTGTGCACGTGGAGGCTTCAGGGGCTGCTGGGGGCCTTGGGAGTTTCCAGTGCTCTGAAGACTTAGGCACCCTCCACTCACTGCTGCTCACACACCCAAACAGCCTGTCGGAAGCAGCCTTCCTCACCTACCCTTGAGACCCATCCGCGTGCCCAGCCTCCCAGGCCCAGTGAAGGGCTCTCTGCTCACCTGTTGCTCAGGGTGGCCACCTGAGGGGTCATTCCTACCTCCTCCCCTCCCTTCCCTGCAGAGCTGCCAGATGGACACCTTTTGTCAATCTGTGACTCTGTGAATCTTAGATCTGCTCACTGCTCACCATGGTCCCCATCCTCTTCTAAGCCATCATCCTGTCGCTCCTGGGGGACCCCAAAAGCCTCCGAATTTCTCTTCCCTGCTTCAGCCGGGCTGACTTTGCAGAACCCAGACCCACTGCCTCTCCTACCCGAATCTCTACCGCGGCTTCGCACAGCCCTGGAGGAACCTCTAAATCCCTTCCCGTAGTCCGCAAGGCTGAGCACAACCTGCCCCTTTCCTGCTTCTCACCCCGGCTTCCCTTCCCCTCACTCCTTCCCAGCTGCCCTGCCTCCTTTTGGAACACACCCATCCTGTGCACCCCTTGGGGCCTTTGCTCATGCTGTTCCTGCAGCTGGAGATGCTTCCTAGTATTCCCCCTGGTTCTCCCCCCGCTTACGGTCCCGGACGGAGCTCTCACATGTGCCTCAGAGCAGCTTTCACTGTGGCTCCTTCTCCTAACACCCTGTTCCTTCTGCCTCCTTGGCGTGTTCACCATCATTGGTCACTTGTGGCTTATTCATGTGGCTGTCGCGTTACTGCTCACCTCCCACAGGAACAGCAAGGCATGTGGGTATTGTCACCCTTGTGGTGGCAGGGGCAGGGTATTATCATTAATCCATGGGGCTCTGTGGCCTTGCACAGAGCCTGACACATGTAGGCATCTGTTAATCCTTGGAAAATGAAATTGCTTTGCTGTGTGCTTTGGACAAGTTCTTTCGATCTCTGGGCTTCAGCTCTCCTGTCTATAAACTAGAGGGTGGGGGTAGTGGCTTCCATCATGGATTGTTTTGGGGAATGACCCCCGTGTGTTACGTGGGGCTGGCTCGATGGCTGGGGGTGGCGGACTCGTTTGCTCTGCCCTGTCCTTCGTGCTCTGACTCCAGGGAGGTGGCAGATTGGTGGAGAGAGGTTAGGGGATCTGCTGTGGGACTCTGGAAATCAGAGAAATCCTCTCTGCACCAGTTCACCCCTCTCTAAAAATGAGTGCTCACCACCCCTACAGTTCGTCTTCTTACCCAGCTTAGGTGCAGCACAGCGTCTGGGCTTGAGCTTGTCCCTGAGTCAGACAGAGACGGGGCCAAAGCCAGTTTCTGCAGAGCCCAGGAGATGCGGAGGTTAGAAGGGCCCTGACCAAAGTCAGTCTCCGGAGCCCAGAGAATCATGAGCTCGGAAGTCGTGCTACCTTAGGCAACTTTCCTCATGTTTCTGAGGTGTCTGTAAAGTGAGACTCATAGTTGGTGTGTGAATCTGGTGAACCTGTGTGGCCTGGAGGCACTCGGTAAGGCTGCTCTTCTTATGACACTCGGTAAGGCTGCTCTTCTTATGACTGATGATCATTCCCTCTAAGAAGAAAGTCCTTTCTGGAAGTCTTTTCCCTGCCATGGAAAGGTCTTTGTTATTTCTTTCTTTGCTGGGACCCCCCCACCTCTACCCTTCAGCACCACCCAATCCCAGTCCCTGTGGTGCCCCCGATGTCCGCACCCTGTCCGGCATCCAGGTGGCTAGTGACTCCAGCTGGGGAGTTGCTATGGAGACCTCCTGATGGTCAAGTTGCCCTGTGGGCAGGTAGACATTCCCTGCCCCTCTTCCCCCCAATCAGGTTAAAGCGAGGACCTTTGGAGCTTCTGGGCTCTTCATCCCCTGACCTCCCCTGCAGTGTAAAGCTGGGTGCTGCAGGGGGAAGAGCCAGCAAGTACTTTCTGGGGTCAGATCACAGAATTCTGCTGGTCTCTGCCCCTCAGGACCTCCCCTTCAGGACTCTGCATCTTGGCTCAGAGCTGGGAGAGGGTCTAAAGGCTGACAGCCCTTTAGAATCTGAGGACCTTTGCAGATGTGCTGCTTCCTGGGGCTGGAAGGAGGTCACACCCTCTGAGCTTAGCCACTTGGATCTTCTGAGTTTATCTGGCAGCCGTTCCTAAAACTGTCTCTTGTGTATCAGAATAGCATGCAGGAAACTGAATAACCTGGGTTCAGCTCCTGGTGATTCTGATTCAGTTAGGTGTCTGAGAACTCTTATGGAAATGAGTTGGGCTGGCCTCAGCCACAGGGGCTGAGAGGATGGGGCGTGGGGGTTAGGGTGCCGAGCCGGCATAAACAACAGCTGTCGACTATATATGTCTGGGGTGCGGCCCAGGAGTCTCTTTTTAACACACATGTACGTGACATATATGTATGTATATATAATATGTGTCTATATAGACATAGAAATTTTAAAATTTTGTGTCTTTTCAGTACTTTTTGAAATAGACAGTCTCACTCCCATTTTACTGATGGTAAAACTGAGGCTGCAAGTGGCAGCATGCCTTCTTCCTAGTCACATGGATATTGGGTGATAGAACTTGATACTGGATCCAAATGCAGGACTGCCTGTGTTCATTCTACCTCACCGCTACCTCTTTTGGGACTCGATTTTCACTCCTGTCGAATGGGTATACCTCCCTTGCCTTGCGCAGCCTCCTAGGTACACAGGCCTTGCACAGTGGAGGCCAGGGACTGGAAATGTGGGCGTGAGTCAGAACTGGGGGCTGAGGTGTCCTGGGAGGGCCTGTTTAGTTTGGTTGACATTTCCAAGGGATGCTGGGCCTCACTGGTGTCCTGGCTGAGTGGACGCAGCCGTCTTCCCCCAGGGACTAAATTTAGGACTCCTTGGGACTTGGCTGGGCCTCATCTTGTTTTTGGAAACTCTCCATTTTGCTCCGACTGCTGCTGGTGGCCGAGGCCTTGGATTGATCTTGTCGGAGTTCATTAGCAGCCGGCCTCGCCGGCCTGGCCTCCAGCGGGCAGGAGGAGCTGTGCCTGGGGCATGCCAGGAGCCTGGGGGTCCCCTCCCCGTATATTTGCCTCGCTGTCGTCTCAGGCAGAGGCCCTCTGAGGGAGGCGCTTGGGTTTTCTTTGGCACTTGGTGAGCAAATGGCTCCCTCTCCCTTTTCTTCTGAGCCCTGTAAAAATAAAAAGTTAAAAGACCCTAAAGTTTGAACAGTAAAACCAAATACATGAAACCAAGCTGTTTCCATGTGGGGGCCACGGTCTGTGAACACCCAAGTTTGAAACTTCCTCTCCTTGGAATTTATGGAAGCCTTGGAAACTTTTTCCTTTTCCCTTTAAACATCAGAATTGGCTCAGGGCATTCTTTAAAAGCATAACCCTGGTGCTTCTCACAGCTTGATTTAATACAGCTTGAATACAATAGTAACTTCTGAACCCAGCTCTCTTCTGAGAGAGCTGGAAAGTTGTTTCATGACACCAGTAAGTAGGTGTTTTTTTTTTTTTTCCTTAGCCAAGAAGTATATTCTAAGATTTATTAGATTCTCCACTGCCCTCCCCCTAGTAACCCAGATTTTCGCTGGAAGGAAAGGAAACTTGCTCAGATCAAGTTCTTTAACTAGGGGCTGAGAGATAGGGAGGCCAGTCTTCTGGGGGAATGTTGGCACTAAAAGATTCACCAGTGCCCAGAGGCTGGCTGGTTTTATAGGCGGATGGTTCACAAGTGTTTGCTCTGTAGACCAGAGCCGGCTTAGGGCCTGGCTTTCAGAACATCAGCAGGAGGGTAATTGTATTTTCGGGGAGAAAGAGCAAGTGGGGTTGTCAGCCTGTGTTCCTGGAGAAGGGATTTGAAAAACCCCTTTGACAGGTGATCTTGTGGCAATATCCCCCCAGAAATAACATGGGCCTCCCATTCCAGGGCTCCTTCCCAGGGCCGTGGGATCGGACTTGCTTTTTAAGGAGCTCAGGAGCTCGAACAGTGAGAAGTGGGTTTTCATGGTTTTTCATTTTCCATCTGGACATAGCAGAGGGCTTGGTGGAGGCTCTGGCCAGTGACTTGTACACATGTTTTTTAGCTCTCGCAGCATAAAAAAATGGAATTAGTTGCCAAACTTTAAAAATTGAAAGCACATCACATAAACATCCAGATAGGAGAAGATGGAGGATGGAAAACACCAGGCCTAAATTCCGGCGTGGCCACCATTTGTGGCATCCTTTAGAGCAGGAGTTCTCCATGGGAGCATGGGACATTTGGTGATGTCTGGGTATACCCCTCAGTGTCATGGCTGGGTGGGGGTTGCTGCTGGCTTCTGGTCGGTGGAGGTCAGGGATACTGCCAGCCATCCTGCAGTGCACAGGACACCCTCCTACAACAACCAATGATCTTGGCCCCAACTGTGAACAGTGCCACGGTGGAGAAACTCTGCTGGAGGGGAGCGTCTGGGCTGCAGAGCCCCCGAAGCCTCCTCTCTGGGCTCAAAAATATTCTAGAAGATTCTGAGTTCCCAGGATTGATTGCTAGCTTCTGGGCTTATTCCTTCCTTTGTTCAAAGTTGAGATGATATGCTAATTTGCCCTCATTCTCCCGAGGGTCCCACCCAGGCCCTGGACAAATGGAGGCTTGGTGGTGGGCAGCTGTGGGTATCGCTTAAGCAAGCCTCAGAGCAGAGCTGGGAGGAGCAGCTGTACTCACCCTCCCTGCCCAATTACATGAAAACATTCAGTCACTCCCTCTCCTCTCCTCCTCCAGGTAGCAAAGAAGATGCAACCCCCAGTGATGGTAACTCTTAGTTTAATATTGATAATGAATGACTCATGAGATTATCCATCCATTGCTGTGATCAAATGGTGACTGTTCAGAATTGGAAGCAGTGCCTTTTGTTATGTTTCTGATTATTTTTGGTGTAGAGAGCTGAGTTAGAGGACAGGATTTGGGGTGTAAGCCTCCTGAGTATCCTGAAGATGCACCAGAATCTGGCCTGAGAGCTGCTGCAGGAAACTTGGGGATATTGTGGGTATGTCTGTGGCCTTTACAGTGATGATGGTTTTATGGGTGTACCCTTATCCCCAAACTCATTGAGTTGTATGTATTAAATAAGTATAGCTTTTTACAAGTCAGTCATACCTCAATAAAGTGCTTTTTTTAAAAGAAAGAATGACTCATAAAAACCCATTTTGGGCAAAAAATTTATTTACCAAGTATACTCTGTCCACCTAGCCAGTGGCCCACTGGGAAGGTATTTCTACCATTCCCATCAACAGGTGAGGGCATGAGGTCAGGCAGCCTGTGATTTCCTGCAGTCAGTGATGAGAGGCCCTGCTGGGCCCAGTGAGGCTACACTGATGGATGGCCTGAGTCCCTGCCTTCAGGAGGTACCCATTGTGTTGGAAAGGCCACCATACCTGGCTGGCCCACACAAGGCAGAAAGTGATTTGTGGGGAATGGTGCAAAATTGGTGCAAATATTTTGCACCATTCAGAGCAGGTTGGGTTGGTGGAAGGAATAGGGTCCTAGGTTAAAACCAAGCTCTGCCTCTACCAGTTCCATCCCCTTGGCCAAGTCACTGCACCTCCTGACCTTGCGGCCCTCACCTGTCGATGGAGGTAGTAGGAATACCTTCCCAATGGAGGGCTGTTGGGTGCGTGGATACAGTATATTTGGTAAATAACCCTCTTTTTTCCCAAAATGAGTTTTCATAAGTCATTCTTTTTTAAAAAAAAATCACTTTCTTATACAAAGCTATACTTATTTTATGTGTACAACTTGATGGGTTTGTACACTCATGAAACCATCACTACCGTCAAGGCCACAGACATAGCTATCACCTGCCCAAGTTTCCTCCTACCCTCTTTATTATTATTATTTGTGTGAAAGAGAGAGAGAAAGAGCACTTAACATAAGATCCGCCCTCTTAGAACATTTTAAGTAGACACTGGAGCACTGTTCGCCACAGGCTCTGTACTGTGCAGTCAATCTCCAGAACCTATTTATCTTGCATAACAGAAACCTTGGACCCCTTGGCCATCACCCCTTTCCATTTCCTCCTTTCCCTAGCCTCTGGCAACCACCATTCTACCCTGCTTCTTTGAGTCTGCCCATTTTAGATTCCACATATAAATGAGATCATGCAGGGTTTGTCTTTGTGAGCCATTCTTCATCAAGGTAGGCATAGCTAAGCACCCAGGGGTCTTAAAGTTGACCTTTATCTAGAGGCATTTAGGTGGGCTGTATCTAGGGGGTGGTGACTGACCTGATGTAGCAGGTAGATTTTTCCTGTATTGCTTTTGCCTTGAGCTTCTTACCCTGGTGAGGACTTGTTTTCTTGACCCACGTATTCTTTCTTTCCACTTGTGTTTTAGATGGGGCAACCCTGGTTGCTGTGGTGAAGACACCTTGACATTGCAGTTTAGAATTGTATTTATCACTCACGGACTAGTCCAAAATAGGTATCTTGGTTGGAAAATGACTCTTGCCTTTACAGTGACTTAGTGGTCCAGGCTCCTTCCGTGTTGTGGCTTGTTTGTCTGCGAGAGCCTCTGAGTTTCTCTGCTTCCACTTGGTGAAAGGGGAATAAGAGTGGAAAAACTCTTCCCACACTTAAGATCCCTGGCTTGAATCATTCTTTACCACTTCTACTCATGTTCTATCGGGGAGAACTAATCACATGGCCCCACCCTGGAGAAAGAGATGCTGGGAAATGTAGTCCCATCTGGGCAGCCACCTTCCACTGACAACTCTACACTGTGGAAGAGGGAGCAGGAATCTTTGGGGGCCGGTAGCCATTTCTGCCATAGTACCAGCTTGAGTCATTGTTCCCTTTGCAGTTGCCCTTGATACCTGAGCCTCCTTTTCTGCTGGCATCTGCTTCCCCTGCTGACCATGTCCAGCTCCATGTTCCAGAAGCTTCTGCCTCTTTTTACTGTGTGGAGTGATGTTGCCCCTGGGGATCTACCAGTGCTCTGCGGAGAGACTCACACCCAAGTTCCAATCAGATATCCACACTGTATACATTTCTCATATTGCTGTGTCTGTCAGTCAGCTTCTGAGAAATGTGTGAGAACAGCATCCCATCTGCCACGATTCTGCAGGGGATCAGGAGGCCTTCTGCAGCCTGTGGTTCTCCTGGGCAGCGTGGGAGCTGGCTGGCCTGGCTGCAGGACCACTGGCTTTGTCTTGGTCACTGCCTCATCTCGTCAGGGACTTCTTTTGTCTCTGGGAATGCAAATGTCACTGTGAACACCTGGAGAAGTCACTTGACATCCATGGGCCTCATCTTTAAAAATAAAGAAAGAAACATTTAAATAAAGCCTCAGCCACATATCACATGCGCTGTTATGAGGCTCTAATAAGGCCATCATTGTGCGTGGGTTCCTGCTACACACATGACTGTCTCAGTCCCACGAGCTATGTGCTACACACGCACTGTCTCAGTCCCATGAGCTATGTGCTACACATGCGCTCTAACCTGCTACACACATGCACTGTCTCAGTCCCACGGGCTATGTGCTACACACGCACTGTCTCAGTCCCACGGGCCACCTGCTACACACATGCACTGTCTCAGTCCCACAAGCTATGTGCTACACACGCACTCTAACCTGCCACACACGCACTGTCTCAGTCCCACGGGCCACCTGCTACACACGCACTGTCTCAGTCCCACGAGCTATGTGCCACACACGCACTCTAACCTGCCACACACGCACTGTCTCAGTCCCACGGGCCACCTGCTACACACGCACTGTCTCAGTCCCACGAGCTATGTGCCACACACGCACTCTAACCTTCCACACACGCACTGTCTCAGTCCCACGAGCTATGTGCCACACACGCACTCTAACCTGCCACACACACACTGTCTCAGTCCCACGGGCCACCTGCTACACACGCACTGTCTTGGTCCCATGGGTACCCGCTACACACGCACTCTCTCAGTGCCATGCGCTACCTGCTACATACATGTTGTCTTGCTCCCATGGGCCACTCGCTGCACACACACTCTAGCCCACTAAGTATGCACCCCAGCCCGCTACACACGTGCTCTCCCGGTCCCGTGGACTATGTCTTCTTTTGCCGGCCTCTCCAGGTGCGCTTTCTGTTTTTATTTGATTTGAGAATGAATTCTATTTCTGAAAAGGACCTGAGAGAGTGTTGTTATGACACCATGATAGATCCCTTTGATGGACTGGCCATTCTGGCCTCCCGCTGTGTGCTCACCCTTTCCCACACATCCCAGGGCCTGCCCAAGGAGAGGCGAGGGCCCAGTGCTTAGAGTGGTGCCTTAGCAAAGGCAAAGTCTGCGTCTTTACTAGGTCCTTGAAGCAACTGGCATAATAGCAGGTACTCGCGGGGAACGCAGTGCATGTGCTCAGTGAATGCAAGCAAAAGGACCTGAGAGAATAAGAGCACTCAAACCCTTGCCAAAGGGTTCCCTGGTCCGAGAGGCTTGGGAAACAGGTGGCAGCACCAGTCGAATGAACATTACTCCGTCTTTTTTGGCAGAGACTGCAACCTGGTGAGCTGAAGCTAGCTCCCAGGAATGTTTTGTTTGACCCTTTCAATTTTGAAACAATTTGAGCCAACATTTAAAAATGAGGAATTTCACTTAGAACTCCAGATTTCTGACTTTTTTAAAAATTGGAAAAGCTAATATCACTGGCAGCGTTCAAGTGGAGCTGAACGTGGCCGTGCTCCTGGACAGGGCCTGTGTCCCCCAGATCCCCTGCAGTGCCCACCAATACTGTTTCTCATTTTTCTCTGTTTTTTTTCCCCATCATTGCCTTTGCACATTGTTTTTCCTATTGAACTATATTTCCTTTAAATAAATATTTCTATTTCTCTCATAGGAAAAATTACTGTCAAAGACAGAAGATAAAAGATGAACCAAAATGGTTTCTTGTTTTCAGGAAAATTCGAGCATATTTCTTCATGGAGATGAAGGGTGTTTCTGTATGTTTCTTATGCAAATATTATACCTGACCCATTTCACTTATTTAAATAACTTAGCTCCTATGGGATTGGAACTTGCGATATCTGCCCTAAACTGATGTATTGCTTCCCAGGGACAATATTTCCTAAATATATTATCCCACTGGAGATTCTGGGGGAAAAAAGATTCTTTGCAAAACTAAGTTTGTGAACAATTGCTGCAACTACCCATTAAATAAGTCCCTTACCTGCAGGACTTCTCAGAGCCTTTATTGTCCTATGTGCATTGTGAATCTGGAGTATGGGATTTTAGTATTACTCAGGATGTCTTCAGTTTAGTGACCAGTTTCCCAAGCTTTTCTGGCCACCAAGCCCTTTGGCAAACAGTGCTGCAGGGTTTGAGTGTTCTTGTTCTCTCGTGTGCTTTCTCTTGCATTCACTCAGCATGGCTATTGCGTTCCTGCCTATATCTGCTATTATGTCAGAGGCATCGAAGGCCTCCCAAAGATTCAGACTTTGCCTTTGCTAAGGCTTTGCCAGCTCCTGTTGCTGCATGGGACCCCTGCCATTTACTCAGAGGCACCTTGGATGGAGAGAACTGGCTAAACAGCAAGTGTCTGCTATCTGTGATGGGTTTGAGGCGCTGGGTACTTCTGGGGCTTCCACAGAGCTGGTGATTTATTTTTCTGATCCAGGATGATGATGTGCTGTGCAGCAGCTCTCAGTGGCTGTGAGCATACAAAAGACTAGAATCTGGGGGGGCGGAATTGTGTGTGTAGGCATGCATGCCTTTTATTGCTGTTAGTCTTGATTTGGAAAAGGTAATGTGGTTCAGAAGGCAGAGAGCATGTTGCTTATTTCTGAGAGCAAAGGATTTTGTGTCCAGGATCTGAACGTTGCAAGGATTATTGGTTGTTTGGGGCCAGGGTGGTGGGGTGTGGGGCGGGGAATGCCTTGTTGTTCTCTGGAAGCTATGTATATTTCTTGCCCAGTAATGCGTTTGTCTCTTTGCCCAGCCATCGTAAGGCAGCTCATGAACCAGATGCCAGCCTTGATCTGCTGAGCTCTCTGCGATGTTTCTGAGAAGGCCAGAGTGCGTTGCCCGCCCAAGGATGTCTCACCTAATTAGTCCATCAGAGCCAATGGGCCTCAGATCATGAATCTGGAGCCGTCTGCTAATTATGCCTTGAATGTGGTTTTAGTTAAATGATTAAGGGTTCTCGCAGGGCTGTCCTCCCTACAGCAGTCCCTCAGGCCTGTGCCTGCAGCCCCAGCCAAAATGAGATTCACATCTGCCCTGGCAGAGAGCTGCTCCCTCCCACATATCCTAAAGTGGACCCTCCCAGGGGAGTCTAGATCTTGCACGTGCCCATTTTCAGACCGAGGTCTTTGCAGAGAATGTGGTTGCCTCATACCTTCCAGACATCCCTGTGTATGTGCAGGGAGAGGAACATTCCCATTTGGTGGTCATCCTGCACATTCATTCTGGAATGGAACTTTGGGGTGCTCTGGTGACACAGTAGGGATTCTGGGGTTCCAACGCTGCCTTCTTTGTCTTAGTGTTCATCCACAAATTGTCTATGGTTCTGCTGGGAAGACACCATTTGTTTCCCCAATGCGTATGCTGCAGACTTGTCCCAGGCCTGCTGCCCAGTGTGCATTGGGGTAAAAATGCATTCTTGTGGCCGAGCGTGGTGATGGCTCACACCTGTAATCCCAGCACTCTGGGAGGCTGAGGTGGGTAGGTCATGAAGTCAGGAGTTCGAGACCAGCCTGGCTAACATGGTGAAACCCCGTCTCTACTAAAAATACAAAAATTAGCCGGCATGGTGGTGGGCACCTACTATCCCAGTTACTTGGGAGGCTGAGGCAGGAGAATTGCTTGAACCTGGGAGTTGGAGGTTGCAGTGACCTGAGGTCACGCCACTGCACTCCAGCCTGGGAAACAGAGCAAGGCTCCATCCTGGGGGAAAAAAATGCATTATTGCTCTGCTTCAGGATGTGTGCTGCCACTGACTTGGGTGTTAGGTGGAGGGGGCTGCGTGTAGGAGGTGAGAGGTTAGGTGGCTTAAATTGGCTGCAACTTGTTGCCCTCCCACTGAGAGAGAGCGTTTACTCCCCACTTTGAATCTAGGTGGCCCCTGTAACTGCTTTAACCAATAGAAGGCAGTGGGAGGGACGCCTAAGAAAGCCTGGCAGCCTTTGCTTTTGTGCTTTCAAGAGCCCCAAGCTGCCCTATAAGAAGTCCAGCTACCTTGCTGGAGAAACCACTGGAGAGGTCCTAGGAGAGAGTGAGGCCCTGACACAAAATAGGGCGAGAGAGAGGCTCGGTTCTCCCAACGTCCCGGTCAGTGTCCCAGCTGAGCTCAGGTTTTTAGCCGCCCCTGCCAAGGTGTCAGACATGGAGTGAGCCATTTGGAGTATTCCAGACCAGACAAACTGCTGAAGACAGCGGCCCCAGCCTTCCTCCCGCTGCGACCACACAAGACTCAGGAGCCACCGGCACCACTCTCCAGCTGAGGCCAGTCTGCCCAAAGCATCAGGAGAGAGAGGAAAAGGGTGGGTTTAAGTCACTAAGTTTAGGTACAGTTTTTTAATACAACGATGGATAGCTGACACAGAAGTGTGGCTTCATGTCAGGCTGCTGTGGAAGAAAGATGCCGTGTTCCCTGGCACATGGTAGAGCATTGCCGTTTCAGTATGTAAAAGAGGAGGACAGATCAATAAAGGGTTCCATCTAAGGGACACCTCACAGGTGTGATGGAGCGAATAGAGTACTCCAGATGGGGCTTGATCCCTTCATGGGTATGGTCAAGAATTCTAAAATTCGAATCCTGATCTAAACACAGTAACTCTTTGACAATCCCTCATTTAAAGCAAACCCTTTGATTTAAGTGTGTTTCTCGTTCACTCTGCTGATTCCCAGACAGTTCTTTTCCTGTGTCCAAAGAGAACAGGCAATGCAGTTGGCATATCAGTTAGCTGTTGCCGTGTTGCAAACCACCCTGAGACTTAGTTGTTCCCCTCACACCTGCGGGTAGGTGGGAGCTGTATGGGCTTGGGCTGGGTTGATCTGGGCTGGCCTTGCTCATGCTTCAAGACTGTTGGCCACAGCTTCCTGGTTTAGATCAGAATTGGCTGGGACAAGCGACCTCTCCTTCTCGTGCATGTCCTGTCCCTCCAGCAGGCAAGGCCAGGCACTTCTCACTGCAGGGTCAGGGTCTGAGAGAAGTGGACTCCCCAGTGCCTTATCAAGTTTCTGGATCACATCCGCTACCATCCCATCCACTAGAACAAGCCACATGGCTAAGCCCAGTCTCTGTGGGAGGGCTCCCCCAAAAGGGTATGGAATCAGGGAGGCCTGAACAGATTAGGGCATGAATGTAATCAGTCTACCCCGGTTTGGTTGAAGGATCTTTTCCCAGCCCACAGGTCCTGGAGTTAGGTAGGGTCCTACCTTTGCCACTTTCCAAAGGTGTAACTTTGGTGTATTATTTAACCTGTGCCTCAGTTCTCTCATCTATAAAATGGGTATGATAATAGAAGGGACGTTGCAAGGGGTTAAAAAGGGCATGGCGTCTGGCAGAGTAGCCCTGGGTAAATGTTAGCAATGATTAAAATCCCAGCCTATAAGCAACCCAGGATCATGGGCACATGGAGAATTGGGAGCGACTGGGGCTGTTTGGTTTCTTTCCGTTGACCTCCATGGATAAACAAGGGTCTCTTCCAATTAGGATGTCCCCTGCTGAGCCCTCTCTCTCTGAGTGTGGACAGCAGCTTTGTGACGCCCCCACACTTATCCTATAGCACCTGTGTATTCGAGGGCACTGGGCTGTCGTCTGTAGATGGTAACGATGCCCAGGTGCCCAGACCGAGGTCCGGGATGTGGGCCTGGCTGCACAGAGCCCTGATTGAAGGCACCTGCTGACAAGCCCAGGCATGGCATTTCCCTTGCTGGCCTCAGGAGTCTGGGCGCTGCTAGATTTGGGGTACACTGCTTTAGAGAACAGAGAGGATTCTTTTTTACTAATTTTTCCTTTAAACTTGTCCTTTCATGGGATTTCCTTCCAGTCCTTGGAGAAGGTCACGAAGGAGGTGGACGGGGAAGCCTGTCATTAGATTCCGATTTTGACCACTGTTCCGGCACAGGGGGACCAAGGTGGGTAGCTAAAGGGCCTCACGGTGCTTGCACTAATTACATGGCTGGGGCAGGGGCTGGGGATGCTGGCAGTTCCCGATTCCTGGGCTCAGGGGCTGGCCAGGCCTTGGTGGGAGCAGAGGAGAAGGCGCCGGCAGCTGGACTCTGTCAGCCGCATGGAGACGTGAACCCTGCCGGCCAAGGAATTCGGGGCCTGAGTCTGCGAGGCTGCTTTGGACATGCGTCCTGGGCCTTGGAAGAATCTGAGCGCCCTGGGCAGCAGGCCTGATGGGGGACATGGGCCCGGATGCCGGGAACTGAAAGCTGGCCTGACTTCTGAGGCCGTGGAGCTGGCTCTCCAGAGGCCTTGCTGCCTCCAAGATCCAGTCGCCAAGCATTTACCCAGGCAGGGCCTTCCCCGCGCCCCGAGTCCGCCCCGCCCCAGCCCTCAGAGTCTTGCATTCCTCCTTTCTATATCTCCTCCCCCTGGGCTGGACACTGTGGTCTGTGACACTGTGGTCTTCTCTCCAGTGGGAATTCCGTAATAGTAATAACTGATAGCAGCGGGAAGGACCGTGATAACAGCTAGCATTGAATGAGTGACCCCTGGGTGTCACAGACGTGCTGATCGCTTTATGTGTGCAATTTCATCGAGTCCGTGCTCCCTGTTTAATGAACATGCTCAGTAAAGCTCCTTCTTCCTGAGGGTTCTGTTCCTGTCCACTGTTAGTGTTTATCATGGGCGGGGCTTACAGCATGCTAGGCACCGCTCTAAGGTTTCATGAGGCAGGGATTATTATCATCTTCATGTTCCAGATGATCTAAGGCTCGAGGAGGTCTTAGATTCACCCTCCACCCAGGGTGGGGCCTAGAGTTTGACCCCAGTGCTCAGGCTCTGATCCTCAGCCCTGCTGCGTCTACGCCAGGTCCGTTTCCCCAGTCTGATATTTTAGAGGGCAAATTCCCATCCAGGTTTTTCATTTTCACCTCGTTCTTCTGTGAACAGAGCAAAACTTGCAGTCACTTGAAGATACCAGCAAGTGGGGTCTGGTTAGTCAAGGCGGCGGCCCCCTGGTGAGTGGATGGGGACTTCTTCAAAAGTTTCCCTGTTTGAGAAAGCGTGGATCACTGAGTCACGGAGGCATCTCATTGTTTGGGTGGGGGTGGGTGGCTGTCTTCTGCCTCCCCTCCCATCCCAGCCATTGCTTAGTTAGCTCTGCTTGTTACCTGAGGACCACCGTGAGCCATGTGTCTGGGATCCAGGCTGAGGGAGGTGCTGGGGCTGGAGGGTTAATAATAGCCCCATCTTCTGTCCTGACTTTTCAGGCCACAGAGGTTTCCTAGGATGTTGTGGGCCATAGCAACCCACAGGCAGCTTTTGGTGGGGAAGGGGAGCACACCCACTTTCCGGTTCCCCGTAGATGTAGACAACGCCTTCCTGGCCTTGCCGTTACAGAGAAAAGTTCAGCCCATCAAGACTGACTCCTTTGAGAAATGGGAATTCTCCTCTGTGCATCTTGTATAGAAGGCCTCCTAGCCTCTGCTTGGATACCTCCTGTGACAGGAAGCTTATTCCCTTCACTGGCCTCTTCCCTTGTCGGACAACTGTAGCTCCTGGAATGATACAGAATTTGGGCCCTCCCTGCCATTAGTCCCACTCTGCCTTCAAGAGGCACAGAGAGTTGTCCTTCCTCTGGTGAGGGAGTCATTCTTTCCCTGTGTGAAGGCTGGAAGCTGGCTTCTTCCATCTCGCCTCTCAGGTTATCTTGGGTTCTCACTGTTCCTTGAGGTCCCATCATTATGCCATCAGCCTCACAACTCCAAAGCCATGTGCATGTGAAGTACTCACATGTTTAAAAACAGAGCTTGGTGCACTCTGGGTATAAGAATATTAGCTGTAATCATGTAGCCATCTTTCTGGCCATCCCTATACCAGGGCCTCTCAAACTTGAATGTGTATATGAATTGTGTGGGATGATGCAAAAATGCAGATTCTGATTTTGTAGAGTAGACAGGGCCTGAGACTCTGCATTTCTGACCACTTCCTAGACTATGTTAAGACTGCTAGCCCCTAGACCACACTTTGAATAGCAAGGCTGGTGTAGCTCTGTCTTCTTTATAGATGAATCTTTGTTTCCAGGTGGCATCTAACCTAGTAGAAAGTAGTAGAATTATCACCTCCCATAATATAGATATAATACTTCTATTAACATAGCCTAACATTGTATTACTTGGAGGGGAAAAGTATTATCTAGACTTTCCAGGTAACTTTTGTTTTCTGGCTTCTATGACTGACAGAAAAATTGCTCTGCAGTTTGCATAGATTTTTATTTTATTTTATTTTATTTTATTTTATTTATTTATTTATTTTGGATACAAAGTCTCCCCTGTTGCCCATGCTGGAGTGCAATGGCATGATCTCGGCTCACTGCAACCTCTGCCTGCAGGGTTCAAGTGATTTTCCTGCCTCAGCCTCTCAAGTAGCTGGGATTACAGGCACACGCTGCCACCTGCCCCGGCTAATTTTTTGTATCTTTTTTTTTTTTTAAGACGAGGTTTCACCATGTTGGTCAGGCTGCTCTTGAACTCCCAACCTCAGGTGATCCGCCCGCCTTGGCCTCCAAAGTGCTTGGATTACAGGCGTGAGCCACCACGCCCGGCAGTTTGCATAGATCTTGATGGATCTTAAAGAAGGTGTGGGTCACTAAGGAGAGATGCTTTGTCTCTAGACTTCCCTCTGCTCCTACAGCTGGATGTATCACGGGCCTAATCCCAGAGTTGAATCAGTAAATGGAATCCCAAAGAGTTCCCTAGAGCAGGGGTTCCCAAACCCCAGATTGAGGGTGGGTACTGGTCTATGGCCTGTTAGGAACTGGGCGGCACCTCCTGTCAGATCAGCAGTGGTGTTAGATTCTCACAGGAGTGCGAACCCTATTGTGAACTATGCTTGCAAGGGATCAGGTTGTGTGCTCCTTATGGAAATCTACCGAATACCTGATGATCTGAGGTGGAAGAGTTTCATCCTGAAGCCATCTGCCTACCGCCCTCTCCCTGCCCCCATCCATGGAAAAGTTGTCTTCCATGAAACTGATCCCGGGTACCAAAAAGGTTGGGGACCACTGCCCTATCGCAGATGTCCTCAGAGTGGGTATGGCTGATTTGGGTTCACAGCAAATGAAACGGGAATGGGCTGGCACCCTGGTACTGATGGGATTCCTTAATGTCCCAACGACATTCACACTCGGAAAGGAAGACACACCCTTTAGTACTCTGTTACAATCTAAGAGAGGAACCAGTATTTCTTAAAGATTTAAATGCTGATTTCAGGTTAACTTAAATAAGTGGGACTGAGACTACAGGTTTAGAATGACAGATCACATATCCTAACAGCAGGTAACAGTAGTTATCAGCTTGCCACTGCCCTTGTAAATAAGCCCATGCCAAAGCTATGCTGTTGATGCAATAGCTTTCATCCGTTGTTTTACTGTTGTTTCTGCATCTGACCCCACTGGGCTAAGATCTGCTCTTGACTGAAATGAAGCAGCAGTTCAGCAGGGTGGTTAGAGCACAGCCTCGTGCACCCGGGTAGGCTGGGTTCAAATCCCAGGGCTGCCACTTGTTAGCTACTTGGTCAAATTTCTATCTTCATTTTTTTTTTTGAGACAGAGTCTCGCTCTGTTGCCCAGGCTGGAGTGCAGTGGCGTAATCTCGGCTCACTGCAACCTCCACCTCCTGGTGCAAGAGATTTCTCCCACCTCAGCTTCTCGAGTAGCTGGGATTACTAGCGCCCGCCACCACGCCTGGCTAATTTGTGTTTTTTGGTAGAGACGGGGTTTCACCATGTTACCTAGGCTGGTCTCGAACTCCTGACCGCAAGAGATCCACCTGCCTCAGCCTTCCAAAGTGCTGGGATTACAGGCATGAGCCACCATGCCTGGCCTCAAGTTTCTTAACTACCGTCTGCCTCAGTTTCCTCATTTGTAGAATGGGGAAGTGGCAACGTCTGCCTCGGGGTTGTTGTGATGATTGAGTTTGTAAACATGGGACACTTGGGAGAGCGTCTGGCACATGGTCAGTGCGGCACACCATTTGGTCCCCTATTTTGCTGTGATCTCACTGTGTCTAAAGGAGACCTAATGTCTTCTCTGAGCCCAGTGCTCAGTTCCTCCTTGTTGCCTGGCTGACTCTTGGTGAGCCTTTTGCCTGGCTGCTTCTCCCCAGATGGTTTAAACTCAAGCTCCTGTTCTTTAGATTAAGTTCCCCTTTTTAAGACTATTTCTTATAGAACGTTTCAGACACAAAAGTAGAGAGAATATGGAAATGAGTTTCCTTGCGCCAGTCCCTCGGATGCAAGTACCAGTCGCCTTTCTTGACTTCCTTTTTAAGCATTAAACTTTGCTAGGTGGTGAAAAAGAGATTTTTAAGCCCACGCCTTCCTCATGGGTTTTGTTTGGTTTTGCTTTTCTATAGCCCAGCATGCCCCGAGGTGCTGCACGGTGGAAGCTCTGGGCAGCTGGCACTTGCAGCCCACTCTAGTCAGCCTGGTCGGGGGCACCATTAAGACAGGGTTGTTCCTTGCTAGTTCCGACCTATAATTAGTGGAGCCACCCCGAGAGTTCATCCCTCCTGAGGTGGTGGCTCAAGTCTGGGTAGTTCACGCTTCCCTATAAAGACAGTGGGCAGACAGATCATGTTGGAGGCCTTAGCTGAATGCTTTCTTTTTTGCTTTTCTTTTCTTTTTGAGACAGAGTCTTGCTCTGTTGCCCAGGGAGTGCAGTGGCACCATCCCAGCTGACTGCAGCCTCCCACTCCTGAGCTTAAGCAATTCTCCCGCCTTAGCCTCCTGAGGAGCTGGGACTACAGGTGCGTGCCACCATGCCAGACTAATTTTTAAATTTTTTGTAGAGATAGGTCTTGCTGTGTTTCTCAGGCTGGTCCTGAGATCAAGTGATCTGGGCTCAAGTGATCCTCCTGCCTCGACCTCCCAAAGTGCTGGGATTACAGGCATGAGCCTCTGTCCCTGGCCCTGCATGCTCTTTTGACCTTGATATCATAGGTGACCTCTCCTGCCAATCTAGCTTTCCTATTTTTGGAAGAGGCCCAACCTTTTCCAGAACTCTTGGGCTCTACCTCATCTTCCCATACTGATACTTTTGTGTTTGTTCAGATAATATTAGAACACATCAGTTCCTCACGTAAGTCTGGCCTGTGCCTGATGGAGGAAGAAAAAAATCCTCACATATGTTCACACCCTCCTGCATGTTAAAACCAACGAATGCTAAAGATATTTACAGACAGTCACCCTTCTTCTTCTTGGGATGGTCATCCTTCTTTTACAAGTATGTTTTATGTACTTTATATTCACCTTCATTTTTATTTATTTAACAAGCTTTTACATGGTGCTTCTAAGGAATTGGGCATGGTTCCAAGCGCTTTACAAATGTGACCTAATTTAATGCTCCCCGCAACTTCACAAGGCAGTTATTGTTATTGACCTATCATACAGAGGAGGAAACTGAGGTACAGAGAAGTTTATTAGTTTGCCCAGCATCACACATCCAGTTGGTGACAGAGTCAGGACCCAAGCCCCAGGCCATGTGGTGCACGGTCTGGGCCCCCGCCATCTGCAATGCCATTTGCTCCTTTACTGCCATTATGAGCTCATGGCCATTAGAATGAAGCCTCTTTTTTTTTTATTTTGAAGATGGAGTCTCACTCTGTTGCCCAGGCTGGAGTGCAGTGGCGTGATCTCGGTTCACTGCAACCTCCGCCTCCCAGGTTCAAGCGATTCTCCTGCCTCAGCTTCCCGAGTAGCTGGGGCCACAGGTGCCCGCTACCATGCTTAGGTATTTTATTTTTTTAGTAGAGATGGGGTTTCCCTTGTTGGGCAGGCTGGTCTCGGACTCCTAACCTCAAGTGATCTGCCTGCCTCAGCCTCCCAAATTGCTGGGATTACAGATGTGAGCCACCACACCTGGCCAGGATGAGGCATCTTTTTAAATTAACCTGATAATTCTTATTTTTTCAGGTGCTGACTGTTAGGCTGAGGCTGCTGGGGTCCTTCCTGGTGTTCCACGCGGGTAGATATTTGCCGTTTGTTCCTCAACCTGTGAGCTGCGCTTCGCTCTCCATCTGTAGCCGTTGCGGCTCCCCTGGGGAGGGCGTCTGGGACTGGGAGCGTTGGGCGCTGCGCTGATGCAGAGTTGAGGGAACCATCATATCCATATTTTTCTTCTTTCTCCCCAAAATACTTTTGCCTCCTGAGACAGACAGTCCTGAGAACTGATCATGGGCTTTGCAAGTGGACAGTGGTCCTTCTGGGTGGCCAGAAGTCAGCAGAGGAGGGACGGAGCCTGGGACCTGGCTGAATTGGCCCACTCCTGAGCCTGTGGAGTTGTGGTCTATTGTAGCTGTAAAGCCTTTGGAGATACCCTCTTGCCATGCTTCCTCTTTCTGTGCAAATGGGGAAACCGAGGCAGAACACCCAGCTCCTGGGCTAGCATTTTTCCACCATAACCATTTATTTCTCAGTGAGCTGGATGAGAAGCTACGGAAAGACTTCAGAGGGTTTTTATGTTGGTTGAAGCAGGAAGCCAGTGAAGGCTGCGAAGCAGGAGAGTGGTTCTGTGAAAATAAAACGAGCGTGCGACACCTGGGCTGGGGTGTGAGCCAGGGAGCTGGTGTGGCAACGTGTTCTCCAGGTCCTTGACCTCAGGCTTTAGGCCTGGCCAAACCAAGAAATCAGGTGGGGAGGCTGCCAGGGGATGGGCAGGAGGGCTGTGTGGGCGGGGCCAAGCAAACCAAGGGGATGCTGTCTGCTTGTGCGTGGAACAACCTGGGCTGTGTGTGGGATGTGATGGCCTGGGTCTCAGATTGGAGAGGCCATTGCACCTGCCCCATTTGCATTCTGGGCAGTGACTTGGCTGACGCTGAGGACAGAGCTGGCAGAGGCTGCAAGGAGACGCCGGGCCTGTGTTTTGAGCAGGGGCCAGGGCTGGATGCTGGAATAGGCAGCCGGCTCAGGTCCAGTCCACGCTGGCCTCGGATCAATGAAAGCTGTCCCAAGACCAGCGCATCGCTGCTGCCGCCGCCTGGAGGCTGCTGGGCTGGGCGGGGCCTTCTGAGGCCACCATCCTGGAGTCACTGGCTCAGAGAACATCACCAGCATGTCCTGGGCCCACTAGGGGTGGGTCCTAGCCCTGCCCCATGCCCTCCCCACTCCATGATTCATAGTTTCACTTGTCCCTGCTTGGCATCGCAGCCAGGATGGTTTTATCGACGCACAGAGAAAATACAGAGCCCACGGAGAGGAGGAAGAGAGGGTTAGCGGTGTCCTTTTTTGTCTGCTATTTTATGTGTCATTTTCCAGGCACTGTGCCAGCTCTGTAAGGGCCTTCAGTAATGAGGGAGAAATGTAGGGACCCTGTCCTTGAATTAGGCTCTGAATTAGCAGCGGTGGGGTGGGGTGGGGTGGAAGAAAATGTCCATTTCCATTTTCCTGCCTCTCAGGCCTGAGCCCTGGCATCAGGGTCCTTGGCCCCTCACATAGCTGGATAGGCCACAGTGTGACTATTGCCTTTCTGGGTTGGACCGATATTCCACCTGTTTTGTCGGACACCAACCAGCTTGCAATTCATCGGCCTGCCTGCTCCCTGTGAATTCACCAAATGGGTCAGGATTCCACCAACTGCCTGGGTAGTTCAGGGGAGAGCCCTGGGAGGTCAGGGACTGCAGAAGCAGAGCCCGAGGTGAGGGCCACGTCCAAGTAATTCACTCAGGACACTCTCCCAGGGCAGGGCAGGCCAGTGAGGCAGTGGAGGAAGCAGGACAGACAAGGGGAAGAGGCCAGCACAGGTACCATTTCAAGCAAAGTCCTGGCTTCAGCCTGATGCTCTGGGGGAGCTCTGGGGTATAAATCATGCTTCTGAGTTTGTCCTGACAGGAGGTATGGGCTTTCATTCTCCTGCACCAGGCTCAGGGCCACCTGGGGTGGGGACATGGCAGTTCTCTGAACCTGCAGACACAGCCCTAGGGCAGGCCTCTGAAGACGGCCCCCAGGTGTGAGCTGCTGGGAGGGAGCACACATGGAAGGGAGGGGCACACAGACCTGGGGGGACCTGCATGTGCGCACGGTGCCCTGGGGAGGCGGGCTGCAATCAAAGGGTCTGGAGGAGTGAAGAGACCCCCCCATCCACAAGCACCTCATGAGCGTCCTACAGTAGGTGGTCTGGAAAGGCTTGAGAAGTCCACGCAGCACTCCCCAAACATACTGGACCCCCACTCCCCAAACATACTGGACCCCCACTGTGTTTTCCTTTGAAATGTTTGCTTGCTTGAGACGGTGCTTGTGGAGAAACCATCCAAGGGTGGGCTTGTTGAGCTGGGTGCTCCGGCCCCCGGCAGTTGGGGTGTGTGGGGGCTCTGGTCCCATGCCTCTGCTCCCCGAGGGGACTCATCACTCGTTCTTTGCTGCCTTCTGTGGGTCCTCTCGATTCGGATCCTGGCTCCGCTCCTCTTCAGCTTTGTGACCTAGGCAAGTCCTGTCCGTTTTTGAGCCCTCGGTTTCTACATCTGGACTCTCAGAGGGTCTTAAACTAAAATTCGCAAATGGACTTGTAGTGAGAAGGTTCGTGAACCCCCTCAAGTTCAGTGTGCAATTTTCTTTGCATGGCATTTTTCTAGGGGGACATTCTCAGAGGGGCTGAGTCCTTCTCACAGGTCAGAACCTCTGAGCAAAGGCTCTGGCCTGGCCTGACGCTGGTGGTCCTGGTGGAAACGTGGGCCTGAGACAGCAGAGGCCTCTTTTCCAGATCCAGGAACACGCAGGGAGGCTTCCTGAGAACCCTGGCCTTTGTTTCAGGAGTGCTCCGTTTCTCCCAGCCTTACCGCTTTCTCACCTCCCCTATAACTCTCAGTCTCACCGTATGTAAAAACAGCAATAGGTCACACGTGGACCTCCTGGGGTTGTTGAGTGAGGTACAGGCATGATGGGTGGACTCACTGCCATGAAGACCCTCTTACCTCCAGGCCCAAGAGTCACCTCAGACCTTCCACGCTGACCACATGGCCTCTCCCAGACCTCACTGGCTTCCCAGGTGACCACCCTGTGGTTGACACGGGTCTCTGATGTGGGTTGCTGACCAGACCTGCAGGGGCAGGTAGTGGCCTTCTAGATCCCCATACTTTTTGCTTTGAGATCTTTGGTTGCCTGAGAATGGCAACAGCAAAATTTGGTGTGTGCTGGTTGGCATGGGCAGGAGAGAGTGCCACCCTGCTCCCCTGGGCCCCCAGCGGCAGCCCGCTGTGCATCTCAGCTGGTCTCATGCCATTTCTGGAATCAAAGCGCTGTCTGCATTACACAGCCCTGGCTTCCTGTGCAGGTTCAGTGAGAGCAGTGAGAAGCAGGCAGGTGTCTTGCTGTGGCCTCTTTGTGGCCTGTGTACACCGTGTGGCTGTGGGAGGGAGCAATGGGGTCTGGGTGCCCCAAAGTCCAGAGTCTCCACCTTCCCTTCCAGCGGGAATCAGGAGGACACCTATTTCACCAGAAGGTTGCAGGTCTTGTCACTGCCAGGGCCAAGACCCTTCTAGCAGACTTCTATGTGTAAGTCTTTCTAGAACCAACTTGGATGCCCATTTTTGTATGTTTTGCCATTTTCTTCCTTCGAAATGCTTTGCTGTCATTTCTGATTTTGGAAGTAATCATGCCTGTCCATGGAAGACCATTGGGTCACCCGGAATCCAGCAGTGGGCACCACTTCAGGGAGCATTTCGGTGCCCGTCTCTGCAGACGTATGCCTGCTACTACAGCGCATGGAAACGCATGCAGATGATGTCAGGGAATGTAGTCACATTCTCTCTGCTCTTTGGCAACTGCTTTTTTCTTTCAAGAAAATGCAGGGCAATGTTTTTCTGAATCAGTAAATACAGAGCTGTGTTTGGTGGTTCAACATACGCTGGTCGAGTGCCTCCGCCGTCAGGCATTGATACATGGTGTGTCATTTGGTGGGAATGCCCCAGGGATAAAGAAAGAAAGGAGTGTGGGAGAGGGGGCTGCAGTTTTAAATAAAGAGATTTGGGAAGACCTCACCCAGGTGACAAGGTGATAGTGAGCCCAAACCTGAAGGAGGGGCAGGAGGGAGGGGCTGTCCAGAGGAAGAGCCTTCTGGGTAGAGGGAACAGTGTGTGCAAAGGTCCGAGCGGGAAATGAGCTGAACCTGTTGGAGGAACAGCAGGGATGCCTGTGTGGCCGCGGGCGAGCGAGTGAATGGGGAGAAACAGAGGAGCAAGGGAGGTGATGGGGCAGACACATTGGATGGGGCTCTAATGGGCTTTGGTGGGACTTTGGGGAATTGGGTAGGGGTAGGAGTGGCGGTGAGGGCAGAGAATAGAAAACGATCGTCATTGTTCAAGAGGACTGTGGCCTGGAACGCGTGGCAGAGGTGAAGGAGGTGGCAGTGACTGGCTTCAGGGCGTGTTTTGAGGATGGCCAACAGGATGTGCGAACGCCTCTGTGGTGTCTGGCCAGAGTGAAGGAAGCAGGGAGCTGCCTGTTTGTGCGCAGGGAAGGCACCGGGAGGACAGGTTTGAGGGTCACCAGGCGTCGGGTTTGGACACATGAAGTTTGAGGTGCCTGGTGAGCACCTTGGTGACATCACGCGGGAGACAGAGCCACATCATTTGTTTTAATGGAAAAACTGCCTTGAAAAAGTTATTTTTTTTTTTTTAAGTATACAAGGATTGAATGTTCTTGGTTTAAAAACAGAGAGAGAGAAATAAGAGACAATATAAAATTCAAATCACCCAGAAAGCTGGACAGCTGAAGGAGACAGTGCCCCAGTTCCCATGTCTGAAGTGGAGTGTGGCCTTCCAGAAACGTTCTGGAAAATGCGCCTTTTTGTTGATTAACACGGCAGGAGGGGACTCGGCTGTTCCTCACCAGCTTCCTATCCGGCAGCACTGTGGACTCTGGGCCCTCACTCCCAAACGGCTCCTCTTATCTTCTCGGTTCTTCCACACCCACTGGTGTGATCATTGTGCACTGTGGCAGACAGGTGGGATTGCTGCTCTCGTTTCATAGATGTGGCCACTGAGGCTTCTGAGCACAGCCCTGGCAGCATTCGGATTGCAAAGTTTCAGAATAAACTGAGTCCTCTGGAAGCCGCCAGTGTGACCCTCTTGATTCTGTCCTCATCTGGTGGTTGGGGCTGCGGGGTAGTCGATATCCACAGTGGCTTGGTGGGGCGGCCGGGAGGCAAAGACTTCACCGGCAGTAGAGGGAGGAGGGCGCTCCGGGTGAAGGGGACAGGATGGCCCAGGGCTGGGAGACTCCAAACAGGCAGTCCGGCCTGTGGGAGGGATGGTGACAAGTATCTTAGAGCTATTTTGGGGGCGAGGGGACAGAAAGGGCCAGGAGATGAGAATGGGAGGCCCAGGGCGGATGGAATCAGAGTGAACAGAAGGATGGCTTCTGCAAGATTGTTTCGCCAGGGCACTGCAGGGCCGCGTGGGTGGACTGTGTGTGTGTGTGTGTCATGGGCACTCTTGTCCTTCCAGAAACTGAGGCCTCGGGGTATAGGAATCAAGAGGCTCTTACCTCATCTATTTTGTTTACTTAAATTCAGAAAAGCAAGAAGCTCAAGCCCTTTATTCCTGAGGCTGAGCAAGAAATTCCAGGCTTCTCCGGTCCCCAGCTCCCTGCTCTGGGCAGGAGCACACATGCTTTCCCCGCAGTGAGGTGGCCTCTGGTTCTGGGGACCCCAGCCCCCTGCTCTGGGCAGGAGCACACATTCTTTCCCCTCAGTGAGGTGGCCTCTGGTTCTGGGGACCCCAGCCCTCTGCTCTGGGCAGGAGCACACATTCTTTCCCTGCAGTGAGGTGGCCTCTGGTTCTGGGGACCCCAGCCCCCTGCTCTGGGCAGGAGTACACGTTCTTTCCCCACAGTGAGGTGGCCTATGGCTGTGGGGCACCATTCCTTGGTGCCAGATGACAGTGCTGCCTGTCATAAGCAACCTGGCTCAGGGCCGCCCTGTCAGCAGGTCACACGCGCTGGACCCTGGCAGCCGACCAGGACCTGTTCCAGGGCCAGGAACTGCTGGCAGACACTGCCCCAGCTGCTCGGTGATCAGAGGCACACCACAGCCCCTTGGGCCTCTCCTCTTATCAGCACTTGGCTGTGCGGTGTGGTGGGCCAGCCACCAGGCCGGTCGGCAGTGTGGCAGGTGGTGGCACGGTGGGGCCAGTGGTGTGGCAGGCAATGGTGTGGCAGGATCAGTGGCGCGGTGTGCAGTGGCATGATGGGATCGGTGGTGTGGTGTGCAGTGATGTGGTGGGGTCGGTGGTGTGGTGGGCAGTGATGTGGTGGGGTCG
>PVKV010026287.1:0-28255 GCA_004027835.1 Alouatta palliata | reverse complement strand
CAAGCAATTCTCCTGCCTCAGTCTCCCGAGTAGCTGGGACTACAGGCACGTGCCACCATGCCCGGCTAATTTTTGTATTTTTAGTAGAGACGGGGTTTCACCATGTTGACCAGGATGGTCTCGATCTCTTGACCTCGTGATCCACCCGCCTCGGCCTCCCAAAGTGCTGGGATTACAGGCGTGAGCCACCGCGCCCGGCGAGACTAAAAGTTTTTTTCCCTAAAAAATTGAACATCTGGACAATGAACCACAAGACCTGGCTGGAAAAGACCAGGATCGATGGAATTTGGTCTAAAAAAGTAAGTTCACTGGTGGCTGGGAGTGGTGGCTCACGTCTGCAATCCCAGCAGTTTGGGAGGCCAAGGCGGGCGGATCACCAGGTCAGGACATCAAGACCATCCTGGCTAACATGGTGAAACCCTGCCTCTAAAAAAAAAAAAAAAAAAGCTAAGTTCACTGGCATTTCTGTCTTCCTCCGTGCTCTGTTCTGAAGTGCCATAAATTAAAAAAAAAAAAAAAAAGAAAAGAAAGAAAGAAACCCCTGTGTCATGATATTTCCCTATAGAATAAAGACTAGTGTGAAATAATGTTTATTTCAGGACATGGTGACGGCCTCAGCCGGAGAACTTAAGACACCAAGTTTCCAGATGCTGGGTAATGGAAATCAGGTCAGGCAGTTAATAAACAGCACAGGAGTAAACAGCTTAATTTATCCTTCAAAGAGAGGAGACCCAGCCAGGCCTGGGTACAGTATCTACATTGCTGGGGCGAAATTGCACTTCTGATTATATTGTCACTGCTACACAAACCCCCAGCCTCCCATTGAGCCGGTGTAGCAGAGGTGAGCTGTTCCCTCTTCCATCTCAATTGTCAACTGCTCCTGTCATTGCTGAGCTCATGCTGAGCCACTACTGAGCTTGACAGACAATAACAATAACAACAAGAAAAAGCCCTGCCTGGAAAATGATTGTTTTTATACACAATACAGATCTTTTGGTAGACAGTTTCCAAAACATCCTCCCACCCACGAACACGGTCTCCAGACCTACCCCCTTAGATCCAAGCATACCCCGAGGGCACACAGTCCTTTACCAGGCCCCTATGGTCTTAAACAGACATCATGATTAGTAGTGTGCTTGCTTCTATTAGCGTCAGAAGAGAAGAAGAATGGCAGGGGAGAAAGAATCCACAGAGTCCCAAGCAGAGAAATTAAAGCTGAGATGATTTTAAATTCATTGTATTACTCAAATAATACACACGATTATTGAAAATTAAGAAAACATGAGCGGAAGGTGGGCACTGTGGCTCCCACTGTAATCTCAGCACTTTGGGAGGCCGAGGCGGGCGGCTCATGAGGTCAGGAGTTTGAGACCAGCCTGGCCAACATAGTGAAACCCTGTCTCTACTAAAAAAAAAATTAAAAAAACAGGCCGGGAGCGGTGGCTCACGCCTGTAATCCCAGCACTTTGGGAGGCCGAGGCGGGTGGATCACGAGGTCAAGAGATCGAGACCACCCTGGTCAACATGGTGAAACCCCGTCTCTACTCAAGATACAAAAATTAGCTGGGCATGGTGGCACGTGCCTGTAGTCGCAGCTACTCGGGAGGCTGAGGCAGGAGAATTGCTTGAACCCAGGAGGCGGAGGTTGCGGTGAGCCGAGATCGCGGCATTGCACTCCAGCCTGGGTAACAGGAGCGAAACTCCGTCTCAAAAAAAAAAAAAAAAATTAAAAATTAGCCGGGCATGGTGGCGGGTGCCGGTAACCCCAGCTACTCGGGAGGCTTAGGCAGGAGAATCGCTTGAACCCGGGAGGCGGAGGTTACAGTGAGCCGAGATTGCGCCACTGCGCTCCAGTTCAGACGCCGTCTCAAAAAAGAAAAAAAGATAACACAGATGGGAGGCGGACACGGTGACACACGCCTATAATCCCAGCACTTTGGGTTTTTGGTTTTTTGCTTTTTTTCTTGAGACAGAGTCTTGCTCTGTCGTGCAGGCTGGAGTGCAATGGCGGGATCTTGGCTCACTGCAACCTTCACCTCCCAGGTTCAAGCCATTCTCCCGCCTGAGCCTCCTAAGTAGCTGGGATTACAGGCATGCACCACCATGTCTGGCTAATTTTTTTTTTTTTTTATTTTTAGTAGACATGGGGTTTCGCCACGTTGGCCAGGCTGGTCTCGAACTCTTGATCTTATCATCTGCCCACCTAGGCCTCCCAAAGTGTTGGGATTACAGGTGTAGCGCAGCAATCCCAGCACTTTGGAAGGCTGAGGCAAGAGGATTGCTTGAGGCCAGGAATTCAAGAGCAGTGTGCACAGCATAGTGAGTCCCTGTACTACAAAAAAATTTGAAAGCCAGGGCTGAGCATGGTGGCTCACACCTATAATCCCAGTACTTTGAGAAGTCGAAGCAGGCAGATTGTTTGAGCTCAGGAGTTTGAGCTCAGCCTGAGCAACATAGTAAGACCCGGTCCCTAGAAAAAAACACAAAAATTAGCCAGGTATGGTGGTGTGTGCCTGTAGCCCCAGCTACTTGGGAGTCTGAGGTGGGAGGTTGGGTTGAGCTTGGGAGGCAGAGGTTGCAGTGAACCGAGATTATACCACTGCACTCCAGCCTGGGTGGCAGAGCCAGACCCGTTCTCAAATTAATTAATTAATTTTTTAAAAATTATCCAGGCATTGTGGCATGTACCTGCTGTATTCCTAGCTGCTCAGAAGGCTGAAACAGCAGGATACTTGAGCACAGGAATTTAAGCTATGATGGCACCACCACACCATTAACAGGTCTTCTGGGTGATAGAGAGAGACCCTGTCACAAAATAATAATAACAATAATAAACATAGATGGAGGGGAATATGTTTCCAGGTCCAGAAACCAATATATATTTCTGCATAATTTTATTTCAAAAGATAAGTTAACAAGATCCAGCTTCTTGATGATTACCAAAAAGTTCATTCATGCAAAGGAGAACATGAATTAATCAGCCGAAACTGTCTCCCTGTGAACTTACTAGGAGCAACTGTGTCTAGTGTGATGAACTCCATTGAGGTTTTCTTGGAGGCTGTATTCACCTGTACAAAATGGAAGGTACCTCCAGAGAGCTCACTCACATAGTCCTGATTATAGATGCTCAGAGCAAATAGGATAGGAAAAGCAAGGAGAGGCAGTTGAAAGTAAAGGGATTAGGGATGCTAGTATCCAGGCTGGGCACCAAAAATCCAGGGCCCCTTGCTCCTTGCCGTTGGCTCCTACCCTGTAGGACACAGATCCCTACGGGGTAATTGCAATGAGGTTGCAAATCCATAGTCAGTAGTTTCCAGCAATAAGATAATTAAAAGTATAACGACTATCACATGAGGCTCATTAAACTCTTTGCTATTAACAAGGGGTCCTCACCCTCATAAAGTTTGAGGCCATTACTCTAGTCTGTCTTTGACTCCTAAGGCTTGAGTGCTTCAGTTATCTCGCCTGCAGGCCCTGTACATCCTCACTCAGAGGCTGTGGTCAGGAGCCTTCACTCTCCAGAGGTACTCAGACACCTCGCTGCTCTTTTATTTTTATTTTTTATTTTTTTTGAGATGGAGTCTTGCTCTGTCGCCCAAGCTGGAGTACAAAGTTGCTCACTGCAACCTCCGACTTCCAGGGTCAAGCAATTCTCCTGCCTCAGCCTCCCAAGTAGATGGGACTACAGGAGAGTGCCACCACGCCTGGCTAATTTTTGTATTTTTAGTAGAGGCAATATTTCACCATATTGGGTATGCTGGTCTTGAACTCCTGACTTCAGACGATCCACCTGCCTTGGCCTCCCAAAGTGCTGGGATTACAGGCCTGAGCCACTAGGGGTGGCCAAGATTTATGTTTTCTATTTCCATGTCTACCACCAGAGTCTTATCTATTTGTCCAATCTCAGATTCTCAAGATGCAAAATGGATAAAAAATTCACTCCATTGAGAATGTAATTTTTTAGGGCTGCTATAAATAGAAAGTGTATTTACATTGTAAGGTTTATATTATATCACAATGTAAAATTTTGTAGACAATGTAAAATAAGCATTTGAAAAAAGAACTAAAATATTTAAAATATTCCATATAAAAGATATATTTTATTATTTTTCCACCCAAAAAAGCTAATCATGTCAACTTAATCTAGACAATTGCTGGCCAAATATTACATCGTATTTTGTCCCTGAGACAGCAACCAGCAGAAAATTACAGAAAAGAATAAGATCTGGTGTTGGAGACTTGGGTTCAAACCTCATCTATTTCAATCAGAGACCTTCTTATTGGGTTAAGTTGTTTTCATCATTTCTGAATAATAATAACCACAAGACTGCAAAGAGGATTGAATGTAATACTGCAAGCAGAAGCAAAGATGCTGTGAAAACATTCTCTATTGGCCTGGCAAGGTGGCTCACACCTGTAATCCCAGCACTTTGGGAGGCTGAGGCAGGTGGATCATGAGGTCAGGAGATCGAGACCATCCTGGTCAACATGGTGAAACCCTATCTCCACTAAAACACAAAAAATTAGCCGGGCATGGTGATGCACACCTGTAGTCCCAGCTACTCAGGAGGCTGAAGCAGGTCAATTGCTTGGACCCAGGAGGCAGAGGTTGCAGTGGGCCGATATCACCACTGCACTCCAGCCTCGTAACTGAGCAAGACTCCATCTCAAAAAATACATATATTCTCTATTAAAGAGAATATTGGAAGACTGAGGCAGGAGGGTTGCTTGAGGCCAGGAGTTTGAGAGCAGCCTTGGCAACATAGTGAGACCCTTGTACTATGAAAAATTTAAAGGTAAGCCAGGAACTGCCCATGCGCAACCATGGTGGCTCACACCTGTAATCCCACCACTTTGGGATTACAGTCTAGCCAGCTAGTCAAGAACCAGAAGTTACCTTAACTAGGGTAAGGTGTTGGGCAGTGGGGGATACACCCTTAATCCTAATGAAAATGTCTGTCAGCCTCGGCACCCCTCTTACCATCAGGATGCCCTATTGAGAGAAACAAAAAGTAGCCCCCTACAAAAGAGCATATATTAATAGGTCTTCACCATAAATCTCTTAATGCTGGCTTAGCAGTTGACATATACTCAAATAGGTTTCTCATAAAAACCCACCATCAGAATCATATGATAGACTCAGAAAATTCACTGCTTAGTTCTTAGGAGGATTACCATCTCACATCTTGCAAACAAAAGAAATAAAATAGCACATTCATTCCAACAAAAGCATCCTTGCATCCCTCATCATTCACATTTGTCTTATTACCTACACCCTGTTTGCACTTGCTATGCCCGCCAAGGTCATGGGCATGACCCTTTGGCTGCCTCGTCATAATGGAGTTCATCCCTGGGTGCTTTTCAGAGTTATATAGAAGTTTAAAAAATTTGTATCTAAGTAATATATTTTTAAAATATCAACACAAAACTCTGAATTTTAGAACATTTAGAGGCCCTGAGGGCAAACATCTTCCCGAAACATGTGTTATTACCATTTGGGTTACAGTCAAGTTGGGTTACTGGAGGTTACTATAGATCCAGCTTCCAATCAAAAGGAGTTTCTCATTTAATGCTTTTCTATGCAGTATTTAGGGTTTTTTTTTTTTTTTTTTTTTGCATTCATTGTTTTAGAGACTGGGTCTCATTCTGTTGCTCATGTTGGAGTACAGTGATGCTATCATAGTTCATTGTAACCACTAACTCCTGGGCTCAAGCAATCCTCCCGCCTCAGCCCCAGAAAGAAAGATGTAATCATTATAAACATTCAAAAACAAGACAGTTTTACTCATAACCTCACCAACCGAAGATAGGCATTAATATTTTGCCACAAATATTTATAGACTTTTTCTTCCTACGTAAGAATATGCATTATTTAACAACAATACAATCATATGCATATGTGTATTTAACCTTTATTGAATTTTTTCTTTTTTTTTGAGACAAAGTCTAGCTCTGTTGCCCAGGCTGGAGTACAGTGGCACAATCTTGGCTCACTGCAATCTATGCTTCCTAACTTCAAGTGATCTCCCCATCTCAGCCTCCCAAAATGCTGGGATTACAGGTATGAGACACCATGCCTGGCTTAAAAAGCTTAACCTTTTTTTTATTATTTTAATAACGGCATAATGTCAGCATTTTTCTATGTCATCAAAATGTTCTTCTTCAGCACCATTTTAAATAATACTATGGCATTCCACTATACAGACTTACTGTGTGTTATTTAACCAACCCTCTGTTGCTGAGCAATTAAGTTGTTTCAAACTTTCATTATTATAAACCATGCTACCAGACATCCCTGCAGCTAAAACTTTGGGGACATCCACAGCTAACTCTTCAGGATAAGTTTTGTAGCAAAATGGCTGAGTCAAGGGTTATGCAAAAATTTGATTTTGACATTGATATGGTTTGGCTGTGTCCCCACGCAAATCTCATCTTGAATTGTAACTCCCACAATTCCCACGTGTTGTGGGAAGAACCCTGTGGGAGGTGATTGAATTAAATTATAAGGAGCAGGGCTTTTCTGCATTGTTTTTGTGATAGTGAATGAATCTCACGAGATCTAATGGGTTTTGTCTCTTTTTTTTTTTTAAACAGAGAGTTTCACGCTTGTCGCCCAGGCTGGAGTGCAGTGGCATAATCTCACGGCAACCTCCACCTCTCAGGTTCAAGCAACTGCCCTGCCTCAGCCTCCTGAGAAGCTAGGATTACAGGCATCCACCACCACACCTGGCTAATTTTTGTATTTTCGTAGAGATGGGGTTTCACTATATTAGCCAGGCTGGTCTTGAACTTCTGACCTCAGGTGATCCACCCACCTTACCCTCCCAAATGCTGGGATTACAGGCATGATCACGGAACCTGGCCTAGAATTCCTTCTTTGCATTCAGCACCTCCTCCTACTCCTCTTTGCTGCTTTTCCTCCTAAAAATGCAGAGCCCTAATTTTGCCTCGGCCCCTGGTTGGACCCACGTTCCACTTTGGCCCACCTGCACTCTGACGTTTGCTCACCAAAACCAAATCCTGTTTTCTCAGAACTTCATTTGCGGGGGAAAAACAGATACAGTCACACTTGTGATTCAATTCCAGCTAACCTCTCTGCACCTTAATTTCCTCATCTGTAAAATGGATGTAATATTTCTTTTCAACATCAAGTTATGTAAACTACTTGACATAAGGCCTAACAGCAATTAATAAATAGCAGCTAGTACTATTATAATTAAAGACCACAAAGGAATCCAGCAATACAGATGGGTGAAGGAAAGAAGTTGAGGAAGCCTCTTTTATAAATAGCTAAATCAGGTCAGGTGAGATGGCTTATGCCTGCAACCCCAGCACTTTCAGAGGCCAAGGCTGGCAGATCACTTGAGGTCAGGAGTTTGAGACCAGCCTGGCCAACCTGGTGAAACTTCATCTCTACTAAAAATACAAACATTAGCCGGGTGTGATGGCATGCACCTGTAATCCCAGCTACTCGGGAGGCTGAGGCAGGAGAATTGCTTGAAGCCAGGAGGCAGAGGTTGCAGTGTGCCAAGATGGTGTCACTGTACTCCAACCTGGACAACAGAGCAAGACTCCTCAAAAAAAAAAAAAAGAAAATAGCTAACTCAGTAGATAGAAGAAATAAGACCTAGTGTTTGATAAATTAGTAGCGTTACTCCAGTAAACAATAATCTATTGTATATTTTTAAATAGCTAGTAGAGAATATTTCAAACATGACCAGTATACAGAAAAGATAAATGTATGAAGTGATAGATATCCCAATTACTCTAATTTTATTATTACACATTATATAAATGTTTCAAAATATCACATATACCCCACAAACATGTACATCCATTAAGCATCAGTAAAAAACTGTGGCTGAAGGCTGGATGCCGTGGCTCACGCCTGTAATCGCAACAGTTTGGGAGGCTGAGGTGGGCAGATCACCTGAGGTCAGGAGTTCAAGACCAGTCTGACCAATATGGCAAAACCCTGTCTTTACTAAAAATACAAAAATTAGGCAGTCACGGTAGTAGGTGCCTGTAGTCCCGGCTACTCAGGAGGCTGAGGCAGGAGGATTGCTTGAACCCACGAGGCGAAGGTTGCAGTGAGCCTAGATTGTGCCACTGCACTTCATCCTGGGCAACAGAGCAAGACTCCATCTCAAAAAAAAAAAAATGGCTGCGTGTGATGGCTCATAGCGCATGCCTCTAATCCCAGCACTTTGAAAGGCCAAAGTGGGAGGACCACTTGAGCCTAGGAGTTTGAGACCAGCCTGGACGACATAGTAAGACCCCTACCTCTTGCCGGGCTCGGTGGCTCACGCCTGTAATCCCAGCACTTTGGGAGGCCGAGGCGGGTGGATCACGAGGCCAAGAGATCGAGACCATCCTGGTCAACATGGTGAAACCCCATCTCTACTAAAAATACAAAAATTAGCTGGGCATGGTGGCAAGTGCCTGTAGTCCCAGCTACTCGGGAGGCTGAGGCAGGAGAATTGCTTGAACCCAGGAGGCGGAAGTTGCGGTGAGCCGAGATCGCGCCATTGCACTCCAGCCTGGGTAACAAAAGCGAAACTCCGTCTCAAAAAAAAAAAACAACAAAAAAAAGACCCCTACCTCTTAAAAAAAATAATAGAATAGCTCAGTCATATCTTGATTTTTTTATCTAAGCCAATTAAAGTGATCATGACAGGATGGTGATAGATACAGTGAGTAGTCTATGAGAAGGAAATCATATATTTGAAGGAATGGCTAATGCTTTAGGTTCAAATTCAGTGTTTAGTGGAAAAATTTTCAGGAAAAGAAAAACCCAAGTCATCTGTTTTTTTTTGAGACAATCTCGCTCTGTCACCCAGGCTGGAGTGCAGTAGCACAATCTTGGCTCACTGCAACCTCTGCCTCCCAGGTTCAAGCAATTCTCCTGCCTCAGCCTCCCAAGTAGCTGGGATTACAGGCAGCAAATTTTTTTATTTTTAGTAGAAACAGGGTTTCACCACGTTGGCCAGGCTGGTCTTGAACTCCTGACCTCGTGATCCACCCACCTCGACCTCCCAAAGTGCTGGGATTACAGGCATGAGCCACTGTGCCCAGCCCAAGTCATCTTAACAGTCTCTCTCTCTCTGTCACTATCTCTCTTTTTCTCTGTGTGTGTCTCTTTCTGTCTCTTTCACATACACCCACACACCCACACACCCACCCCCACACACACACACACACACACACACACAGAGCTTTCAGGAATCCTTGAAGTTGATAAAATTGTGACCCTAATACATTAAGAAAAAATATCCTAAACCAGCCAAGAGTGAAAGTAAACATGACTGAGCAATAAATTAGGATCTCCTTCACTCTCCCACCTCCCACATACTTGGGTTCTGCATGGGGAAAACACAGTTCATATGGAGGCTTTGTCGTGATCAGGACCCACCTCCCACCCTCTGCACACATGCACACCCTCCCCCAGGTGACTCCACGCCTGTGCATCCAGGGACACTGCATGAACATTAGCTGATGCAGATGGAATGAGCAGATGTCTGCCGTACCCCCATCCCAAGCTGTGAGGGACAGCCAGTGAGGGTGAAGAGGAGGCAGAAAGGGAAACAGATGCCCTGGTTTCCAGCCCATTTTCCTGGTCCTTGAGTGGCAGTGGTAAAGGTGGGAAGAAGTGCCTTTTTCTATACCATAGACCTCAAATTTAGGCAAAATATTGGAGCCAAGGCAGATTGAAGTTCTAATCCTATCCATCCACATGACAAATAAGAAACCCAGGGCTCAGAGGCTTCAAAATACTTGATCAACCTCACAGACCAGCTTACTACAGAACCAAAAACGGAACCTGAGTCTTCTCCCTTCTGGACCAGTTCTTGTTTTTCACATTCTCCTGCTCCCTTTGTATGACCCAAGATTAATTCTCCAACTTCTCATCAAGCAGTATATGCCAGGCATTGTCGTGGGCATTGGAAATGGTAAGATTCTCCTATAGTGATGATAAAATATCTCTCTGAAGATGCAAAAAAAAAAATTACTCTGAGGGATTGTTGCCGGTTAACATCAAACAACTACTATGTGCCAAGTTCAGAACTATATGCCAGAAAAGAAAGAAACAGATGAGACACGTTCCCTCCTCTGCTTGGGATTCTCCTGGTTTAGACTAGATTCCACTGAGACGGATAAACAGAGAGGAGACTCAGACTATGAATGAACATGGAATAAACACAGATAACAAATAGACACGATTAAATATTTAGATTATGTATTGGCCAGGGGTTAAGTGGATTAATGGAGTGATGAGTTGGGCAGAGTTATGGGATTTCCATGTTTAGACAGAGTGAATTAGGTCGTCTAGTGTATGGAAATGCAAATCAAAACTGCTATCATCAGCATTAACACCCGGTATTCCTCTCTAGTGGTGCCTTTCTGTCAAAGGGCCGAAGGAGCAGGACAGACAATGTCTCACCATCTTTATAACATCCTGGTGAGTCAGAGGACCAACACTGTAATTCCCAGGCTCCTGGGGAGGAATCAGATCCAGGACAGGGAGTGGGAAAGTCAAAAGCCTCTCAAATCCAGTCCTGGCTCCTGTTCACCTCCAGTCCAAATGCCTCCCTGGAACACTTAGGCAATCCAAACAGGCACCAACATGATGATTCATTGTACTACAGCCCTTTTGATCTGTTCCTCAAAGGAGGAGACATTGTGAGTTACCGTGTAATTATTTCTCAAGTCCTTGAAACATATGTCTTAGATTCTGTATAGAGCATAAGTTTCTTAAGGGCAGGGAACCATGTTGAACGACCCCAGTCACTTAGCCGCATAGCTAGGAATCACTGAAGACTCAGCAAACAGATGGTCTCTGCTTTCTTACTGAGTGAGCAAACACTCTTAAGAGAGATAACAGAAGAAAAAGATGGTTGTGCCATTGACCTGGTGCAGTTCTCCTTGCCCATTCATTTCCTGCCCGCCCTGCACACATCTGCCCTAGGAAGCCTGCTCCTGAAACAAGTCTCTACCAGGTCAGTGATTCATTGAGATGTCCCTGAAATCACTTGCTTGACTCTGTGTCAACAGAAAGAAAAAGGGGCTATTCATGAATAAGGGTGAGAAGTGCCTGAAGATCTTGCTACTTTGTTTTTATGGAGAGGATTCCATAGGTATTCTCATGGGCATCCCACAGTGTTGCTCATCAAAAAATAACTAAGAGCTTAGGCCTAAGCTCTTGGTTCCGGCTCCAAACATGAGCTTACTTCTTCCGTAGCTTTCCTCCCAAACCTGATCCCCACTCACTAACCAGGTAAATGGGAAAGCAAAGTGCTGGGCATGTTTTTTTTTTTTTTTTTTTTTTAATTATTAACATGTTGTTTCTTCACAGCATCATGTTGCTTCTGTGCTCTTTGGTTTTGTGGGGGATTCTCAGACAGAGTCTCACTCTGTTGCCCAGGCTGGAGTGCAGTGGTGTGATCTCCACTCACTGCAGCCTGGACCTCCAGGGCTCAAGGAACGCCCCCACCTCAGCCTCCCACGTGCCCCCATGTCCAGCTAATTTTTTTTAGCTTTTTGTAAAGATGGGGTCTCCCTATATTGTCCAGGCTGGTCTGAAACTCCTGGGATCAAGTGGTCCTCCTGCCTCAGCCTCCCAAAGTACTGAGATTACAGGAATGAGCCACCACACTCGGCCCATGTTACTTCTTCAAAGCAGCATCACATGTCTTGTCTGTCTTCCACACCTCTATCATGGATGAGTGCTATTTGCAAAGCAGTTCTAAGAGTGAAAAAATCTGGGCATGGTAGAGTGCGGGGTAGACAGTGGAGACCGCTGAATGTGACTCCAGATCCTGACGCTTCATTTGACACATGATAATCTGCGTATGTTAAATAGCCTAAATTAGCCATTCCACTAGGTATACACATCTCAAAGCATCATGTGACACTCTCCTAATGCGAAGGATCCTCACTTGTGCTTCCTGATTCCTGGATGGTAACAAAGGTAGTGGTCTGCAAGCTATATATATATTTTTTAATTTCTCAAATTAGGAAACCAAGATTTTGTCTCTAATGGCTTTGATTGCCCCACATAACAAATTCATGTAATATATTCCTAAGGGCCCCTTTGAGTTTGACCCTCTTCCCATGGACCCTGTGTTTTACATGATCCTATCAATAAAACAAAACAACAACAAAAGAAGTGTCATGTTATATGTTATAAATAAATGCACTTTTTACTTGCCAACTAAGATACAGAAATAAATAAGTGGCATTCTATAATCATAATTTTTTTTTTTTTTTTTTTGAGACGGAGTTTCGCTCTTGTTACCCAGGCTGGAGTGCAATGGCGCGATCTCGGCTCACCGCAACCTCCGCCTCCTGAGTTCAAGCAATTCTCCTGCCTCAGCCTCCCAAGTAGCTGGGACTACAGGCACGTGCCACCATGCCCAGCTAATTTTTTTTTGTATTTTCAGTAGAGACGGGGTTTCACCATGTTGACCAGGATGGTCTCGATCTCTTGACCTCGTGATCCGCCCGCCTCGGCCTCCCAAAGTGCTGGGATTACAGGCGTGAGCCACCGCGCCCGGCTATAATCATAATTTAAGAAGAAATATCACGACTGGGTGTAGTGGCTCACACCTGTAATCCCAGCACTTTGGGAGGCTGAGGCAGGCGGATCATGAGGTCAAGAGATCGAGACCATCCTGACCAACATGGTGAAACCCATCTCTACTAAAATACAAAAATTAGCTGGGTGTGGTGGCACGTGCCTGTAGTCCCAGCTACTCGGGAGGTTGTGGCAGGAGAATCGCTTGAACCCAGGAGGCGGAGGTTACAGTGAGCCGAGATCGTGCCATTGCACTCCAGCCTGGCAACAGAGCGAAACTCCGTCTCAAAAAAAAAAAAAAAAGAAGAAGAAGAAATATCACAACCTTCTAATGCAACCCTTCTAATTTACAGATGACAAAAGCTGAGACCCTGAGATATTAAATAACCTACCTTTCAATCTAGGCTTTAGTTCCTCACCTCCCAAAGAGGAAACTGTTTTAGTCAGTTGCAAAAGTCTATTTTAGCTCCACGCTTTTCACTGCAGCTCGGTTGCCTGTTACCTTCAATCCCACCATAAACTCTGCCTTATGAAATAAGGTGAGGATCCTGCCTTCACTTCTGGGGACTCACTGTTCCAATCTTACCATGAGTTAGGTTCAGACCAATGCTGCAGATGGTTGCCAGACATGAGTAAATACGCTCATGGCCTCTCTCCCCACTCCTACTGCATTAGATCCGCCCACTGCGTTTCTTGTGGGGGAGTCCTTTGCCACCACCCTCCGGGAATCTCACTTGATTCCTGACCCTGGGCCATCTGCTCCACCCACCATACCTTCAGTTCCTGCCTATTCACCAGCCATTTCTCCTAGAGATGCTGCAACTTCTGCCTTTCATCTCTTCTCCAACCCGCTCTGCCCCTGCACCTGATTTTTTCCAAAGCAATAACTTGCCTCTGGTTCATCCTTTTTGAGGTCTTCAAAATGAGTGTATCTGTTACTTCCCTCATGTGTTGTTTGCTCAGTAAATGAGAACTAACACAGAGCCCTGCAGTTCTAACGGAGTCTCAATCCTTGAAAAACTGACTTGTATATTGCTGCCTTGCTGTGTCTACACAAGAAACTATTAGTCCAAGATGGCTTTGGACTTCATTGACAATAGGAGGGGGATATTTAAAGGGTAGGTGCCAGAAGTCCCTTGACAGTTAAAATATTCCTTGAAAATACAAACGGGCAGACTGAATTCATTATTGTGGGGTTTTTTTTTTTCTTTTGAAAGCAGGAAAAACATTTTTCAATACTTGTGTTATGTGCTTTAAACATTGTCCTGATATCTGTTATTTAAAAGCACAATAGGCCTAGCACAGTGACTCATGCCTATAATCCCAGCACTTTGGGAGGCCTAGGTGGGCGGATCACTTGAGGTCAGGAGTTTGAGAACAGCCTGGCCAACATGCTGAAACCCCTTCTCTACTAAAAATACAAAACTTAGATGGACATGGTGGCGTGGGCCTGTAGTCCCAGCTACTCGGGAGGCTGAGGCAGGAGAATCACTTGAACCCCAGCCTGGGCAAGAGAGCAAGACAAGACTCTTGTCTCAAAACACACACACACACACACACACACACACACACACACACAATTGAAGGCATACTTTTAACCACAAACACAGATAAAATATGGAAACAGCTCTGTGTTTCTGGGTTATGGCCATGCTAAGCAATAGAGATTTGCATGATTAAGCTTGTACTATGCTGACATATGCAAGAGCCACAAGCAAGCAAATCATTTTTAGTTTGACAATGCTTAAATGAGAAACAGAGCCTTCACCCTGGGTCTGAAGACTTGTGGGCTCACCTGAGAACTCAATTTCACTCTATTTAATAGCAATTTTAAAACAGATTTATCTAAATATTAGGTCTCCTCAACTTACAGTGATGTGGGCAGTGATTCTAATTATAACAACCAACAGTCAGTAGAGATTAGACCAGGGCAATCTGGGCATAATTCACCTGAGATTTGGCACAAGTTGATATTTACAACTCACTTTTACTTGCAAAAAAAAAAAAAAATACAATCCAGAATCTAATGAATATTTATCATGAAACTTACTTCATGGTAAGCTTTTGTAGTGATATTTTTTTGTTTTCTGTTAAAATGTGCAACCTGATAACAGTCAATGAATCCTTAAACATTTAGTCAGTTAAACACTACAGCAACAGTGTCTGTTTTGTTATTTTCTATTACGATTATAGTGGATCAGTGGTTCTAATCAAATCACTTTCCCAAAAATATCAATTACCTGCCAAAAAATGGGCCAGATTTTGAATTTCCTGAATCAGCCCTGATTTTTTTTTTTTTTTTTTTTTTTTTTGAGACATAGTCTTGTTCTGTCGCCAGGCACCAGGCTGGAGTGCAGTGGTGCAATCTCGGCTCACTGCAACCTCCGCCTCGCGGGTTCAAGCAATTCTCCTACCTCAGTCTCCCGAGTAGCTGGGACTACAGGCATGCGCCACCAGCCCAGCTAATTTTTGTATTTTAGTAGAGACGGGGTTTCACCATGTTGGCCAGGATGGTCTTGATCTCTTGACCTCGTAATCCGCCTGCCTCAGCCTCCCAAAGTGCTGGGATTACAGGCATGAGCCACCACAGCCGGTCTCTGAATCAGTCCTAATTTCAATTATTTAAAACTTTTTTTTTAAATTTTTTTAAATTTCACTTTCTCACCTAGGCTAGAGTGCAGTGGTGTGATCACAGCTCTCTGCAGCCTCAACCTCCCTGGGCTCAGGTGATCCTCCCACCTCAGCCTCCCCAGGAGCTGGGACTACAGGCATGCACCACCACAACCGGCTATTGTTTGCATTTTTTTGTATCAATGAGGTTTTGTCATGTTGCCCAGGCTGGTCTTAAATTCCTGGGCTCAAGCAATCCATCCACATCTGCCTCACGAAGTGCTGAGATTGTAAGCACAAGCCACCATACCTGGCCTAATTTCAAATTTTCTGTTGCCATTTTGTAATAAGTAATTGAAATATTCTGGAAATTGTTACTTGTGTTTCTTCTAGGGCAGGGGGTTGGGGGTTGGGAGGTGACATCCAAGTGTCCCTGAAACCTCACTTTAGATTGCATGTATTTTTTTTTTTGAAATGGAGTCTCACCCAGGTTGGAGTGCAGTGGTGTGACCTCGGCTCACTGCAGCCTCTGCCTCCTGGGTTCAAGCGATTCTCCTGCCTCAGCCTCCTGAGTAGCTGGAATAACAGGCACGCGTCACCACATCCAGCTAATTTTTGTATTTTTAGTAGAGATGGGGTTTCACCACGTTGGTCAGGCTGGACTCGAACTCCTGACCTTGTGATCTACCCGCCTTGGCATGCCAAAGTGCTAGGATTGCAGGCGTGAGCCACCACACCCAGCCTAGATTGCATGTCTTGATGTTAGTGTAGGAAATACAGTCACTGCTTAAGCCTGGAGAGAGGCCCACTCCTACCTGGATTATTTCACAGGATCAAAACAGCCAGGCCCCTAGTCTCTCTGGTCCAGTCTGAACTTGAATCTGGACTTCCTTCATCTAGTATTTTCCTATGCTGTAAAGAAGCTGTTGGCCATTGGCTCTGCTTCATTTCTGGAACTCAGCATCTTTCCACTTGAGAGGAGTCATTGGCTAGCCATACCTGGGACCCATTTCACAGAGCCAGGCAGAAAACAAAGTGTGTCCTGCCAATTGCTGAGAACAAGCCTGTGCAGCTCCTCTCCTACCCACGCTCCCTACCTCCTGTAAGAATAGTAATAGCTGCCCGGGCATGGTGGCTTGCTCCTGTAATCCCAGCACTTTGGGAGGCTGAGGTGGGCAGATCACTCCTGCCTGGGGGTCACAGAGAGACTCCATCTCAAAAAAAAGAAGAAAAGAAAAGCTTATCCACAAAGAATTCCTGGAGGGCTGAATATAGCTTCTTGGGGTTTGCCTCAATTTGTTTTCTGTTGCTAAAGCAGAAAACCACATACTTCATAATTTATATGAACTTAGCCTCCAGAACCATAAGTTAAATAAACTTCAAAAGAGGGCCGGGCGCGGTGGCTCACGCCTGTAATCCCAGCACTTTGGGAGGCCGAGGCGGGTGGATCACGAGGTCAAGAGATCGAGACCATCTTGGTCAACATGGTGAAACCCTGTCTCTACTAAAAATACAAAAATTAGCCGGGCATGGTGGCACGTGCCTGTAGTCTCAGCTACTCAGGAGGCTGAGGCAGGAGAATTGCTTGAACCCAGGAGGCGGAGGTTGCGGTGAGCCGAGATCGCGCCATTGCACTCCAGCCTGGGTAACAAGAGCGAAACTCCGTCTCAAAAAATAAAAAATAAAAAAAAAAAAATAAACTTCAAAAGAAACTTACGGTTTAACCTATAGTTCTGGAGGCTAGGAAATCCATTATGAAGGGCTGGCATCTGGTGAGGTCCTTCTTGCTGCATCGTAACATGGCAGAAGGGCAGAAGAGTGTGAAAGAGAAAGGCACCAGGGGCTGGACTTGCTTTACGACTCACTCTAGCCATAACTAACCAGCTCCTGTGATGACATTAACCCATTCACGAGGGCAGAGTGCTCACAATGCAGTCACTGCTTATTTGGTTCCACTTCCAAACATTGCTGCACTGAGCATGAAATTCCCATCATGTAAACTCTTGCAGGGACAGGGCTCAAGACACTGTGGACACTACTAAGTCTTACTCTTTCCTAGAGGGACAAAAACCTCTTTTTGGCTGGGCATGGTGGCTCACACCTGTAATCCTAGTACTTTGGGATGCCAAGGCAGGAGGATCACTTGAGGCCAGGAGTTTGAGACCAGCCTGAGCAACAAAGTGAAACCCCATCTTTACAAAAAATTTTTAAAAATTATTTGGATGTCATGGCACATGCCTGTAGTCCCAGCTATTCAGGAGGCTGAGGCAGGAGGATTGCTTGAGCCCAGGAGGTCGACGCTATAGTGGGCTATGGTCATGCCACTGCACTCCAGCCTGGGCAACAGACAAAGTGAGATTCCATCTAAAAAAAAAAAAAAAACACTTTCTGAGAAATTCACCAAGGCTTTACTTCATTCCTTTATTACGTCCACTAGCAGAGGGACCTTGAATTGCTCCTAAATTAATCTTGGATCATATGTCTTTCATGACAAATTGAAGTATTTGTGGCACAAACAGCCATTGTACCATAAGGCAGGTAATATAAGTAGCCAGAGAAATCCAGTTCATATTGGGCTGAAACTTACAAGCTGTGATACCTTGAGCAAGCCACATTATTATTATTATTTTTTAATTCTTTTTTTTTTTTAATTCCAGGCTGTGAAACTGTTCTTTTTTTGTTGTTGTTTCTTTATTTTTATTTTTATTTATTTATTTATTTATTTTGAGACAGAGTCTCACTCTGTCACCCAGGCTGGAGTGCAGTGGCACAATCTTGGCTCACTGCAACTTCTACTTCCCAGGTTCAAGTGATCCTTTTGCCTCAGCCTCCAGAGTAGCTTGAACTACAGGCACATGCCACCATGCCCAACTAATTTTCTGTTTTTAATAGAGACAGGGTTTCACTATGTTGGCCAGACTGTTCTCGAACTCCTGACCTCACGTGATCCGCCCTCCTTGGCCTCCCAAAGTGTTGGGATTACAGGTGTGAGCCACCGCGCCTGGCCTAATTTTTGTATTTTTAGTAGAGGCAGGGTTTCACTATGTTGGCAAGGCTGGTCTGGAACTCCTGGCCTCAAGTGATCCACCACCTTGACCCCTCAAAGATCTGGGATTACAGAGTTGAGCCACCATGCTTGGCCACAAGCTACTTTACTTTTCTAAGTCTCAATTTAACTGTAAGATGTTAGTAATGATAGTTAACTATAAGACTGCTTGAGGATTAAGTGGAATATCCTATGAAATGTATCTGGCCCAAAGTTGCTATTCAATAAATAAATGCAAAGATCTCTTGCAAGGTAAACTATTTCAGTGTTTGTTTGTTTGTTTGTTTGTTTGTTTGTTTTTGAGACAGGGTCTCACTCTGTCACCCAGGCTGGAGTACAATGGTATGATCTTGACTTACTACAACCTCCGCCTCCTGGGCTCAGGTGATCTTCCCACCTCAGCCTCATGAGTAGCTGGGACAAGTGTCAACCACCATGCCCGGCTAATTTTTAAATTTTTTTGTAGAAACAAGGTCTCACTATATTGCCCAGCCTGATCGAGAATTCCTGGGCTCAAGTGAAATCCTCCTGCCTCAGCCTCCCAAAGTGCTGGGATTACAGGTATGAGCCACTATACTGCCAGGCTGATGGAGAATTCCTGGGCTCAAGTGAAATCCTTCTGCCTCAGCCTCCCAAAGTGCTGGGATTGCAGGTGTGAGCCACCACGCCCAACCTGGCTTCCATCTTTATTGCCTTTCACACTCAGTTCTACTTTATCTGAGTGGAGTGATGAGCACGGAGAATCCCAATCCCTTTTATACTTCTCTTCCCATCAGTTAGCAATCTATTTTCTGGCAAACTTTCAGGTCCTTTCCATTTTAGTGAGGCTGAAAACAAAATAATAATGATAATTTTTAAAAAAAAACCTTACCTAGGTACCATTAATGCTTCTAAGATGGTAAATTGGGTCAAGTTTGAGTCACAATAAAATTCTGTCATTCTTCTAGGATGGAGCGCTGGGCCATCTCTTGATCACACTGAATCTTAACTAGATGACCTCTTATCGTGCTTGGAAAAATACTCAGAAAGTTTGCATTTAGACTGTGGATTACCCGCAACCATGTGCGGTATCTCTCCACATCAGTGGCACGTCATCAGTCCTCTATATTGGGCACCTATCCCACTGCTATTTAGATCCCACAGAGAACCCAGATCCCACTTTTGCTTTCATTCTGCCTCAGAATTATCTAGCTGCGGAAAACTGCTTTCCAAGTTTGGGTTCAAATCCAGGTCAAAATAGTCCCTTTTCCCTCCTCACCATCCCACACCAACCCCTTCCCCAGGCCCCCAGTTCTCAGCTTAATACAGAACTAGGCACAGGGTTGAAGGATTGAGTGAATAAATGCATGAATAATTGTCCCAGCAGGTTTTGAGGCACTATGTCAAGTGTGCTAAGACACGGGCCATCTGCTTTGTATCTTGACACCACGGAGTGTTTGTTTGACTCATTTCTCCCCATTCCCCTAAACCTCCCAATCCCCAGCGTATTTACAGCCATTCAATAATAAGTTCTTAGCCAGGGAATTCCAGATGAGTGGCAATACTTAACAATCCTCTGAGTGTATGTCTATGGATAAGGGGAGAGAACTTCGAAGGTGAAAACAGCACTTAGTGGACTTACCCTACAGATATTGCCTATCGGATCGGCTGCAGGCTCCTAGAATAGCAGGAACAACTGTGGTCCGTGAACCGTCAGCGTCAACTTTCATCCAGGAACTCATAAGGAATGCAGAATCTTGGGCCCTTCCCCAGACCTAGTAAATCAGGATCTGCCTCCTAACAAAACCTCAAAGTGATGAGACTGCTGCTTCTCTGGGGACCATGCTGTGAGAAGCAAGACTGTAAATTACCTATCATCACCTAGAGGTCACACATGGTCATACCTCCAAAGCTTGGCTCATGCTCTTCCTTCTCCTTACAATATCTTTCCCCATCGTCTCTCCATGAATTCTACATTACTTCAGTTCTACGTGGAAATCATCAGAGCAGCCATCTTAGCACTGAACGAAAAGAATAGCTTGCTTCTCTGGACTCTACCATTCCTAATTACCCCAAATTGTAATTACTATAGTTGTTAATAGCCTGGGTCACATAGTGAACCCCCATTTCTACATAAAATAAGAAAATTACACTTTGGGAGGCTGAAGCGGGTGAATCATGAGGTCAGGAGTTCGAGACCAGCCTGACCAACATGGTGAAACCCCATCTCTACTAAAAATACAAAAATTAGCAAGGCCTGGTGGTGCATGCATATACTCTTTGTCATTTCTATGTTCTATAGGTTTCAGAAAAAGCCACATTGCATAAGACATCCCACCAAATTTTAAATTATGGCATATTAGCATACAGCAAACACCTGTGTGCTTGCTGAATGAAAACCCATCTTGCCACAGAAACCTAAGGCATTATATTTTTAAGGGTTCCCTCAGAGATGTTCTGAAAGGGAGAAACGGCCTGCTCCTGATGATCTCTGGCAGCTGCTTGTAAATTGCAAGAGCTAAATGTGAAGGCTGATTTGTAACCCATCCCTAGGAGCCAAGATGGTTCAAAACAAATCCTCATAAGGGTTTTATTTTCCAGTCCCAGAGCATACAACAAGCTTTGTGAGTAGGTAGCTCAATCCCCAGAAAAAAAATGCAAGAACACTTTGAGAATTTGGAGCACTGAAATAAATCATAAAATCATCTCATTTTTTTCTGCTTCCCACCCCAGAGTCATTCACAACTATACTCTAGCAGCTTCATTTGAAATGAGGAGTACTACGAAAATTTCCTCCTTCAAGGCCCAAGCCAAATCCCCCTGAGAATGAAAGAACTATTGAGAGAAAACTATGCTGAGAGGTAGTTGAAATTTCCCATAAGTTGAATTTTTTATTAAAGTAACTGTTGCTTTAAAAGCTAGGCATAACTCATATGGCTTACAAATGATCACCCCTTGCAGGAGAAACAAAATCATCTTTCTCCAAGTAGAATACAGGCTTGCCCAAATCCTCTGGGCTGGTTTACTTGTTTAGAGTTGAGATTCTGCAACAGCTGAGGTGGTTAGGAAAAGAACTACAGGCCTTCCTGTGACAACTCAGATCTGTGTATTCTTTGCCACTCTGAGCTGTGATTGTCTCGGGTTGTTAAGGTATACTTTGTGGGCCTCAGACACTGACCACAAATGACTTAATGCGAGTTTTAGAATTGCGGTGGGCGGTGGCTCATGCCTGTAATCCCAGCACTTTGGGATGCCGAGGCAGGCAGATCATGAGATCAAGAGATTGCAACCATTCTGGCCAACACAGTGAAACCTTGTCTCTACAAAAAATATAAAAATTAGCTGGGCATGGTGGCGCACAACTGTAGTTCCAGCTATTTGAGGGGTGAGTGGGAGGGCTCCTTGAATCTGGGAGACTGAGGCAGTGAGCTGAGATCATGCCACCACACTCCAGCCTGGGTGACAAAGTAAAACCCCATCTTAAAAAAAAAAAAGAAGAAGAAGAAGAGGAAAAGAACTCAGAGTTCAGGCCAGGTGCCGTGGCTCACACTAATAATCCTGGCACTTTGGGAGGCCAAAGGATCACTTGAGCTCAGGAGTTTGATGCCAGACTGGTCCCTACAAATTATTATTATTTTTTTAATTAGCTGGACATGGTAGCATGTGCCTGTAATCCCAGCTACTTGGGAGGCTGAGGTGGAAGGATCACTTGAGCCAGGAGGTCGAAGCCTCAGTGAAGTATGATAGCACCGTTGCATTCCCACCTGGGAGAAAGAGTAAAATCCGTTCTCCCAAAAGAAAAGAAAAGAGAAAAAGGTGGGAGAGAGAGAGAGAAGAAAAGAAACGAAGGGGAGGGGAGGGGAGGGAGCTCATAGTTCAAATTCCAATTCCAGAGAAACTGAGTCTGCTTTGTCTAAATGGATGCCCAGTCCTAAGGAAGAAAGAAGAAAGGAAGGAAGGAAGAAAGGAAGGAAGCTCATACTCCAAATTCCAATTCCAGAGACACTGAGTCTGCTTTGTCTAAATGGATGCCTGGTCCTTGGTGCAGCAGAGGCCAAAACCACTTAGACAACATGCGGCAAAGGTGGGAAGTTCTCCAAGGGGGAAATGAGGTGCTGTTACCACTAAAAGGAAAAACAATCTTATTGGCAAAAAATGAAGAACTGTTTACAAACTCGCAATCCTGCTTTTACTCAGACATGGAGCATCTTCCACTTCTAGCCCATTCTATCAACAGGCAAACTGGATCCAAGTCCCCTCCCCTTCCCAGCGCTCACCATCTCTGCCTTCTTTTGTAGACCTTGTGGGCTTGTGCACGTGCTATTTCTATCCTAATCTCTTGGCGGGCAGGAACCAAATCCCCTACTATTTGATCTACCTCAGCACGTAGCATAATGCCTTATACAAAGTATGTGTTTACATACTGTCACTGTTTTCCAAAGCAGCAAAAAATGTCTTCCTTCAAGAAGGGGTGTATCCAGAAAGTAAGATGAGAGTAGCGAGCTGTGTATTACCAAAAGCATTAAAATGTGCACAATCGACAGTCCTTCATTTTAGAATTTTTTCAAAGTCACTCCTGGAACCTTGTAAATTGCAAACTCCCAGCCCTGTGCTAGACCTCTAGAAGCACGCTTTTAGTCTAGCGTTTAGGGCTTGGGAGTTTTGGACAAGCACCCTGGATGATTCTTATGCACACTGTACATTGAGAGTTCTACAAACTGTTATACTAGGGCATATTTCAAAGACAAAAAAGAAAGAAAGAAACGAATAAAATCCCAACAAAACAAAAAATAAACTCACACCAGTTGATCCCTTCATGAAGTATAACCTCTAATGCAGTATCATGCTCATTTTCCATGACATACCTGTTATGAGCACACATTATTCCATTATTCAGCACTAAAGGAAACAGACGACTTACTAGGCAAGAAGAGTTTTCAGATTGTCAAGTGGTTGAAGGTTGCCTGGTCCTTGCGCCGTTTAAAAGACTGCACAAGAAGTCAGCACGTCCTGACTGCATTGCCAGGTTTCTATTAACTCTGTACACCATAGGATTTGTCATCCAGTCCTAAATGGACCCCATTTTTCAGACAATGGAAAAGAGGCAGCAGCTGAAATATGGGTGGCTGTTATTCCTATTACCTTCTATTAAGAGGCAGTTTCTTTCTTACTGGGTTTCAAATCCAGTAGATTTCCCCCCGTCTTCTATTTTGAGTGTAGAAGGAAGAAAAAGCTGGAGAATGTGCTGTTGATGTCACAAAAGGGTAAGGAGGAAGCACAGTCTAATTTCTCCCCCACTCTTTTCCTTTTTAAGAATGTAGTTTGATATTTATTTAGTATAAAAACTCCCTGGCTGGGCACGGTGGCTCATGCCTGCAGTCCCAGAACTTCAGGAGGCTAAGGCGGGTGGATCACCTGAGGTCAGGAGTTCAAGACTAGCCTGGCCAACATGCTGAAACCCTGTCTCTACTAAAAATACAAAAAAAATTAACCAGGTGTGGTGGGCACCTGTAATCCCAGCCACTCAGTACGTGAGGCAGGAGAATCGCTTGAACCTGGGAGGTAGAAGTTATAGTGAGCCAAGATCCCGCCACTGCACTCCAGCATGGGCGACAGAGCGAGACTCCATCTCAAAAAAAAAAAAAGTTTCTGTACAGTGTAATAAATGCAATTTTTTTTTTTTGAGACGGAGTTTCGCTTTTTTTTTTTGAGACCGAGTCTTGCTCTGTCACCAGGCTGGAGTGCAGTGGCGCAATCTCGGCTCACTGCAACCTCCCAGATTCAAGTGATTCTCCTGCCTCAGCCTCCCAAGTAGCTGGGATTACAGGCATGCACCACCACACCCAGCTAATTTATGCATTTTTAGTAAAGACAGGGTTGCACCATTGGCCAGGCTGGTCTCAAACTCCTAATCTCAGGTGCTCTGCCTGCCTCGGCCTCCCAAAGTGCTGGGATTACAGGCATGAGCCACTGTGCCCAGCCAGCAAATGCAATTTTTACAAATCTGTTTTGAAAATATGGTGGCTGTCGATTTGGGTTTCATACGCTGAATGACTTCATCCACCAGTTTTTTTTCCTTCCTGGTGTCTTATAACTGCTCAACTCACACACTTCTGAAGTTCAGCTCCAGTCAGCTCACTTCTCTCAGGTTTGCGAGGACTTCCTCATCCCTTGCTGTTGTTAAGGTTCCCATTGCCACACGCTTCTCCCCTCTAGTAGGGCTATGAGCATAGTGTTACCAAACAGAGCAAAGGAAGTGATGACTGGAGTTTTTGAGACAGAGTTTTGCTCTTGTTGCCCAGGCTGGAGTTCAAGGGCACAATCTCAGCTCACTGCAATCTCCACCTCCCAGGTTTAAGCGATTCTCCTGCCTCAGCCTCCCTAGCAGCTGGGATTACAGGTGAGTGCCACCACACCCAGCTAATTTTTGTATTTTTAGTAGCGATGGGGTTTCATCCTGTTGGCCAGGCTGGTCTCGAACTCCCGACCTCAGGTGATCCACTCACCTCAGCCTCCCAAGTGCTGGGATTACAGGTGTGAGCCTCCATGCCCAGCCTGATTTTGGTTCTGTACACATTCAGAGCAACTTATCTAGTAAGAAACTGTAGAAATGATACCTGAAACTCTGAAAGTATAGTCTTTTCTCCTCTTTTCTTTTTCTGGTGTGTTTGTTTGTTTGTTTGTTTGTTTGTTTGTTTGTTTGTTTTTGAAACAGGGTCTTGCTCTGTCATCCAGAATGGAGTGCAGTGGCTCCATTACAGCTCACTGCACCCTCGAACTCCTGGGCTCAAGTTATCCTCACAGCTCAGCCTCCCAGGTTGCTGAGACTACAGGCACACACCACCATGCCTGGTTAATTTTCTTTTTTCTTTTTTTTTTTTTAGTAGAGACTGGGTCTCACTATGTTGCTGAGGTTGGTCTCAAACTCTTAGGTGCAAACGATCCTCCCTCCTCAGCCTCCCTAAGTACTGGGATTACAGGTGTGAGCCATCACACCTGGCCTTTAATTTCTCCCCTTTTCTAAAAATCCTAATAACTACCTAAAAATTTAAGAAATAAGGAGAATTTGTCTTTCTAACAGCAGGTTCCAGATTTACAGTGGGTGAGAAGATGAGACTGGCTGTGGAGGCAGGAGTTCTAAATTTAGCTCCACGCTACCTCCTCGCACAGGAGGGGGGCAAGTCACTCCTCCTCTGTGCCCAGGTCTCCTCGCCTGTCCCACGCAGGCAGCATCTGCCCCATCTCCAGGGCCTTGGCCGGACAAAATGGATCACAGGTGCAAAACTATTTCGTATACTCTGAGTCAGGGCTTCTTATTCAGGGGTCCATAGCCCCCACTTGGCCTTGGACTCAGGATTTTAACAAACATCCAGACACAGTTTTATGTCATCTGGTGTGTATATGCACATGGGCTTTTTTCTGGGGAGCGAGTCCACAGCTTTCACAAGATTTTCAAAGGAGTCTATGATCTAAATTACTATCCCGTTCCCCTTTTCTGTTATTAATTACCAAGTGTTTACTGAGCCTTCACCAGAAGATCTGTCATTAGTGAGGTGGCTAACTTCCACTTCTCTTCCAACCTTGGAGCCATCAAGGAAGGTTTGCAGGGTTTGTACGGGTTTGGGTTTCACTTTAGAGGAGGGAGGGGGTGAGAATCATGTGGCCAGAGATGCCTGAGGAGCATTACCTCATCCTTGGGGGAAGCTCAACATAGGAGCTCTCCCACAGGCCCCGTCAGGGCAGAGCGTGAGGCTGCAGGCCTGCTCTCAGTCATGTTCTAAGGTTTTCTGCTCTGGCAACACCTACCATATGGCATGTGCACTGATGCTTATGAAAACAGTGATTCATTCTTAATGATTAAAAAAAAAAAAGTCAACCCTATGTGGCCTTGGCTCTCCTCCCTGAATGCCCTTCTGTTCTCCAGAATGTCTGTGTTGTCACCTGCCCCAGCCTTGAGTCGTGCGCTGCGTGGCTCTGCCTCTCTGCAGGCCCCTCCTGCCTTGCATGTCTGTCTCCTTCCCTCCCCGCTGCTCTTTCCTCGGCTTCCTCGTGGTCACTCTGGAGCTGTGCGTCCTCAGCCCTGTGTAGATGGCAAGACCTTTCCTCTCCTTCATTTCTATCCATGCACCTTGTCGGGCATGGTGGTGCATACCTGTAATCCCAGATACTCAGGAGGCTGAGGCAGGACAATGGCTTGAACCCGGGAGGCGGAGGCTTCAGTGAGCCAAGATGGTGCCATTGCATTTCAGCCTAGGCAACAAGAGCAAAAACTCCGTCTCAAAAAAAAAAAAAAAACACACACACAAGAAAAACCAGATGTTACTGCAGAAGCTACTTGTTTCTGATGGCTCTTCATTCTCCAGTTTTCGTTCCAATTTGTTTTTTTGGTCCACAGTCCCTAGAAGCCTGACTTTACTATTGAAAGACCCATGATATATTATCAAATTTTTATTTGAAATGTAGTGAATTTTACTTGGGGTCTTTCACATACCCAGGCTCACGTTTTATATCTGTTTGCCCTTGCCATTCCTTATAGAGACAAAATGAATAAAGAAAAGGAAATTGGAGGAGAAAACATTTTTGTTCTTTATTCTTTATGACTAGAAGCAGTAAAGATCTTTAGGAAACTCCTAGGGGAATCTATACTTTAGAGAAAGGAGGGCTGGGGGAAGTTACTGAAATATATCTGATTGTGTAGAGGCCGTTATTGTGCAGAGGCCAGCCTGGCCAACATAGTGAAACCCTGTCTCAAAAAAAAAAACAGGCCGGGCGCGGTGGCTCACGCCTGTAATCCCAGCATTTTGGGAGGCCAAGGCGGGTGGATCACGAGGTCAAGACATCGAGACCATCCCGGTCAACGTGGTGAGACCCCGTCTCTACTAAAAATACAAAAATTAGCTTAGCATGGTGGCACGTGCCTATAGTCCCAGCTACTAGGGAGGCTGAGGTAGGAGAATTGCTTGAACCCAGGAAGTGGAGGTTGCGGTGAGCCGAGATCACGCCATTGCACTCCAGCCTGGGTAACAAGAACAAAACGCTGTCTCAAAAAAAAAAAAAAAAAAACCTAAGACCGTTTAGAAGGGATTGGGCCATGAAGCCTCAACCTTCATGAATGGATTAACACTATTATCTTGGGAATGGGATGTGTTTCTTTTTTTTTTTTGAGACGGAGTTTCAATTTTGTTGCCCAGTCTGGAATGCAATGGCACACTCTTGGCTCACTGCAACCTCCACCTCCTAGGTTCAAGCAATTCTCCTGCCTCAGCTTCCCAAGTACCTGGGATTATAGGCATGCACCACCACGCCCAGCTAATTTTGTATTTTTAGTAGAGATGGGGGTTTCTCCATGTTGGCCAGGCTGGTCTTGAACTCCCGACCTCAAGTGATCCACCCGCCTTGGCCTCCCAAAGTGCTGGGATTACAGGCATGAGCCACCGTGCCCAGCCAGGATTCTTTTTTGAGACAGGATCTTGCTCTGTTGTCCAGGCTGGAGTACAGTGGTGTGATCTCGGCTCACTGCAACCTTCGCTGCCTGGGCTCAAGTGATCCTCCTGCCTAAGCCTCCCAAACAGCCAGGATCATGGGCACGGGTTACCATGCCTGGTTAATTTTTGTACTTCAGTAGAAAAGGGGTTTCGCCCTTTTTTCTTCTCAACCCTGAGAGTGATTTAACATTGGTTTTGAGACACAGACTTTGTTCAGCTATCTCTCTATATAACAGGTACCACCAATAATGCTATTAGCCCAAACAGTGGGTGTTTTCTAAATATTAACGGCAGGGGCGGGAGGTGGGGATTGATCAGCAAAGTGACAGACTTACATTGAAATTTTCTTCAGGAATTTTCTAGTAGCGAACCCAGGTCTAAAGTAGCTACAGAAAGGGGAATTTTATGTGCAATTATTTTTCTTATGCTATATCCCAAGTTTTTCAGATTTATTTAAGTAAAGGCTAAAGTGAGTAAGGAATAGAGCCAAATGAGGTAGGTGTCTGAGGCATGAAGTGTAAATACTGAAAGATGAGGCCGGGCGCGGTGGCTCACGCCTGT